>VDFB02344784.1:0-44460 GCA_007258455.2 Sequoia sempervirens
TTCAATTTTAAGCCAAAATGAAGTGTTTTAAAGCAATAAAATGTATTTTGAGTGTTTCTCTTGCACCCTAGATCGCACGAAGCGCAAGGGGAGAGGATACGTACTCAAAAGACAATCACACAAATCAAACACTTGTTCATTTTACACCCTTCAAAGCAATTGTGAATTCGTTTTAAGCACCAAATGAAATATGAGGATTGCTTGTTCAATTTTTAACCCAAAACGAAATCTAGTAAGTGTGTTCTAAGGTTCGTTTTAAGCCCTTTGCAATGAAAATGAAATTGTTCGTTTTAGCCCCAATTGAAAACTAATGTTCTAAAACGAAAAGGAAAACAATTTCGTGTAGTGTTGATTAAACACTTAAAGTGTTAAAGAACACATTGTGTTTTAAAAAAAAACATTTCCCTCCTTTCGTGAAGTAGTATTGATCAAAAATTCAAAGTGTTAAAAAACACATTGTGTTTTCAAACAAGAATCCTCCTCCTTTCGTTTTCATTTGCTAGCCCTCTCTTTCGCCTTGCACCTTTTCACCTTCGTTTGCTTTTGTACCTATTAAAACAAAAGACAATTATATGAAAATTGAGTTTGATTAAATTTGCCTTTTAAACATTTTGAGTACAAATGCTTTTAAGTAATAAAGCATTTAATAAAGATTTTGATTCCCAAAGATTTTAAAGCAATTATTAGTCAAACAAGATAATCAAATGGGAAAAAATCTCTCTTTCCAATAATCCACTCTTGTCAAACTTAGAATACAATTTAAAGTACATCTAACATTCCTAGGTAGTGAGGTGATAGGAATAAAGAATCAATCTCTTAAAGGCAGCAACATCTCAATATAAAGACACATAAATTTCATTCAAAACTTCTTTTAATGGCCTTTTATCTTTCGTATAAAATTGCATCATTCAAAATTAATAAACCAACCAAAGGCCACAATAAAGAACCTAACAATCCAATGATTAAGTCTGAAAAAAGTTAAGTATAAGATGCATCCTAGATATTCCTTATTATCCAACCCAAAAGACACCAAAAACAATGAACCACATTAGGCTCCCTTTGTCATTTCAAAAAAAAGAGTTCACAATGGATCACGCCAAAAGAAATTAATATCTTCGTACCTGCACCGCCACTAAGGTTAGCACCACGCAAGAAGAAATCAGATTGAGTTATGCGTATCTCTAAATTAAAGAACCAACACATATTGACTCGTAGCCATTTATGAAAAATTTCAAACGCACTGATTAATCCAAGATAACAAGCTTTAAATGCACTAACATGGCAGGTAAGAGGTGACAACTAGCAGTGTGAAGTTTGCGCATAGTATAATAGAAAGGAATACGTGCCCAACCAAAACTATCTACCATTATAATTGTAGGACACTTCAAGTAAATGTCGATGGCAGATGTAAAGACAGATTCTTCACCTACTGCGCAAATATCTCCTCTGCCAGTGTGCGAATGTAAGTTTTGGAATAGGGTGCGGACAAATTTTTGGCAGATACATAGGTAGAATGTGGACGCATCAACAAGGAATGAGATCATAAACAGTAAGAGATATATTTGCAGGATACGCACAAGATTTGAAAGCCTCTTATGAAGTGATTATTATTTGAGATAGAATAATGCAAAATTTGAGAGGAAAAGTCAAAGAAATATGCCACACATGCAAAACTTATAAAAATGATCTCATAAGCAGTCCTCTTATGCAGTCCATTCCATCAAATATAAGCTTTGTACCTGTTCGCAGTTTGAAAGTTGTTAGCATCAATAGCACACAAAACCTCGTACCAAAGTTAAATTTCTCTTAATACTTTTACGCCTTAAATGTTGATTGCAAATGATACGTTATCTGTCCCAAAAAATTTGCTGCGCATTTACTGGAAAACATAGAGGATGGCAGTACTAGGAAAAAGTGTCTAAGTGATAAAAGATGGCAGCAACGCAGAAGAAACACAAGATTAAAACAATATGACCATAAAAGGAAGCTCTAAATACAGAAAAACGCATGGATATCTAAATAAGACAGAAAACATTTCTCTAAAGACATAGTTACACAAGCATTAAATAGTGCAGTTCGAATGTCACGTGCAGGAAAAATCAATCACCAAACCAAAGGTACTAATGATTTGACCTCACAAAGGATGACTTGCTCGCAGTATTTTACACAACACAGGAAAATAGTATATGTCAATCTTGTGAGAGACAAATGAAAGACCATCGACAAGAACATAAGAAGACTTTTTCTATTTGGCGTGCCATGAAGCATCTTCTGATATCCCCGTAGTTGCTTCTTAGACGTTTCTTTTCTTGACCTTTATTGCATGAAGAAAGCATGATGAGACTTGTAAACAAACAAGGCATGATGGAAACAAAGGCACAAGTGCCTCATTGCAAAGTCAGATCTAAAATTAAATGTATATCAGAATGGGCAGCCTCCGCAGCAAGAAGAGTTTACCACAGGCATTTTTTTTTTTTATTTGAAATAAAAAAACTATCATTGAGGATAAATTGAGAATCTAAAAATCTGCAAAGGCCCTCCTTCTAGCGCCATATGTAGTATCCTTTTAAAATCTGCAAACTAAACTTCAAACAATGGGTTAGATGCTTTGCAAACTCTATCAAAATACCTCTATGAAATCCATTACAAATGCTTTCAAAATGCCACAAATGATGATAAAAAGACTAAAACATTATGAAAACAAAAGCAAGCTACCTATTCCATAGTTGGATTGGTGTCACTTGTGCTAGTGACCCTTTTCCAATCCTTGATAAAAGCTCAAATTGAAAATGCTATGAAGATGGTGGAGTGATGATAAACAAGATCAAATCTCAAATGAAGAGAGTAACCTTGCATGAAATTGTGAAGATTGTGAAGGATTTGCTTGAGGATGATGCACCTATTTAAAGATTTTCAAAATGCCAAATGTTGAAGAGGGACCAATGTGGGATAAAACAGAAGCCAATGGTTGAGGACCTTGTCACCATGTGGAATTGATGGATGTATGTTACGAAGGACACGGGAAGGGTACCCAAGAGGGGTACGAGATTCAAGAATTTACAGTAAATTTTTGAGAGGGGACAAAAAGAGAGCAATATTTTGTTGTGTCATGTTGAGAAAATGAGATTTTAATAAATCAATAAAGGTAGTTTTATTGCAGCGAAACTGGAGTCTAGAATAATGCAGAGTGGGATGTGATTAATTGTGAATTTAAGTTAGATGATGATCCATGCTGATTTAATGTTGAGTTAAGGTGAGTTGACATTTTGAGGACTTTGATAATTGATTTATTTAGTGAAGTGATGGAATATGATTTGGGATTTGATTTAAATGGCTTTTTGATTTATTTAATTAAGTGGATGATGCAAGATGAAGGTTGAATGCTAATATTTATTTGATAAATGGTGCTTATTTTAATGAATGGATGAAAGTATTGGGTACCCTAATGTAAGGAAAACTAATTTATTGTGAATCGTCCAAGTACATAATGTGAATTTTGCATGTCACAGCCCAGCCTACCAAGGAAATACAGAAGTGTTGACCATAACATAATACAACAATGCCAAAAGTTAAACCCCTTCTGGAAGACCTAAGAACCCTTCTAATCAATTTTCCCAAAGCGAAAACCGAAGAAGTGCACATTCAAGAAGGCAATCAAATAGGAATTAAATCTATATTTGGATTTCCTAAACCCACTTCCTTCATTAACATTTAGTAATTTATTGCCTTAATAAAAACTAACTTAATAACGTCTCTTTCAAAAAAAAGATGAAATTTAAACCATATGTTTAATATCTTAATTGCTTTTTTTTTAAATAACAATAGGAAATAAAAATCAATTTAAGCTATTTCTATTAGGAACAAATCAATAAGGAAATCATTTATTCTTTTCAAATAATAATAATAATAATATGCATTTCTTCTTTTAAAATAAATCACATTTCCAAAAAATAATTAATTCCTTTTTTAACATCACTTAGAAAGGAATTACATACTTGAAAGGAGGCAGTTACAGCAAGTTTTATCCACCTAGTTTTCACGTTTTTCCTAAATCCAAGCCAAACAATGACATATTGCATGTAATCAATTTAACTAATTAACGTTAATTGAAATCAGAAGCTTAAATTAATTGTTTTCTTCCAGCTTCCTCGATTACAACTAATGATCAAAATCAATTCTCTAAAAACATCATTCTCTTACAAAATCAATATTTGCATCATTAAATAAAATAACCCTCTTAATATCAATATATTTAAATATAAATATATATTAAACATATATATAATTATATACTCAATCGTATATACAATTATATATATATGTTTAAATATATATATATATATATATATATATATTTTTTATAAAATTAATTTCAATCTTTTAACATTTAAACAAAACCCCATTTATTTAAAATATAGAATAATAAAATATTTATTTAAATTATAATATATATATTATATATATATATATATATAATATATATGAGATATTATATATATAATATATTTTTATATATTATATAATATATAATATAAAATAAAAATAAATAAAATAAAACTTAATAACAAAAAAAAAAATAGTACGTTTGAGTAGTTAATTGCAACTTCCTCTAGGGTTTCATGGCGGGGCATTACAAGATATCCCCAATCAATGAAGAATCTCCAAAGTTGATGAAGGATTCTTGAAAACAAAAGATGATTCAATGTCGACAATCAACACATCTTCCCTTAGGAAGAAAAAAATCTATAGGATGATGAAGAAGCCACTCCATATCAAATTGAGAGGAGGAAGGATGAATTCTCAACATTTATTTCTCTGAAAAATTGATTAGGAGTCTCCAATCTTGAATAAGCCACAACATAATCATGGTCAATATCAACCAAGAAACATGAAAAATAAAGTGAATGAGGAGACTCATGAATTTCAATCTCCAAAGAGAAAGAATATGGGATAATAGTTGTGTTGAAACTATTATCAAAGAGGAGAGAAACCCCCTCAAGTTTTTTCTCCAAATCTATAGTATGAGACTCCACCAATAAGTTAGAAATCCCTATCAAATCTTCATACCATAAAACAAGATCTAAAAAACTATAATCATCTTGTTGAATAGAAGCATTGATAGTTGAAGGAGTAGGAGGTGGAGGATTAGGAAGCTTGACACTAGTCTCTAGAATACTAAGGTTGAGTTGATCAAACTTCTCCTCACAAACATGATTCACACTCAATAAGGAGTGTGATATGCAAGATCAAAGGAAAATTATCTTCTTCTGAAGAAAAATGAGAAAAGGAATATAAATGAGATGAATGATCAACCATCTTGATATAAATGATATCCATAGCCTCCAAGTACCTCATTTACACTTTATCAAGAGTGAACTCAATTATTTCACCTTGACCACCATGGGTAATTTGATAAAACAGAAAGGAGATTAGTGGAAAAAGAAGGAAGACAAAATACATCATTAAAATTTCCATCTCCCATGTCAATAGAACCCTTCCCACTTACCTTCATATATGCATTGTTACCCATCAAAATATGAGGTGAATTACAAGGCTCAAAAGAAGAGAACATTCCAATAGCTGATGCCATATGATGAGATTCCCCTGAATCAAAAAGCCATCTATTAGATTTAGGACTTCTAGAAGCCAAGATTGCTTTTCCTCTCATTTTGTGTAGCCTAGTTGTAGATGATAATGAAAGAGTTGACGATTGATATGCAGATGAAGAAGTAGAAGACACTAATGAGGTAAGTTGCATGTTATTCTTTTGAAGAAGGCATTGCGAGTTCATCAATCTTCTTTTCATAACCTCTATTCTCATCATTTCTTAACCTTTTACAATATGCACATTTGAACTTATTTTTAGACGATTCCTCTTTGGAAGAGTAAGTGGACTCAAGAGCATTATTTGAAGGTGAATCTTTACCTTGCTCATTCGATTTGGGATCCTTATTTTTCTTCTTACCTTTGTCACTTTAAGCCTTTGGATCCTTTTTAGGAAGAGCATGAGATTTAGAAGAATTCAATGTGCCTATGTGTGCCAACTTTACTTGTTCCCTTGTGAGTTGAACTATAAATTCATCAAGAGAAGGAATTTTGTATGCATTTCCAAGGGCATCCATTATAGCATAAAATGTAGAAATAAACACTAAATAATCAAGACCTAGCTTAGCAAGAATAGAAAGAATCAAATTTTCATCCTCTTTTGTGACCCCACAATTAGATAACTATAATCTAAGAGAATGGAGCTTAGAGAAGAAGTCTTGGATATTGCTAAAATCTGAAGGATTTAGACTCATTAGTTCATTCTCCAACTTAAATTTCATCATTTTATCTAGTTTACCAAAGAGATCCTCTAAAGTAGTCCAAATTTGATTAGGATGTGTGCAAGATGCAACATGATGTCTAAGATCTAGAGAAATGGAAAAAAGGAGAGTACAAAGTGCTTCATCCCTTCTATCAAACCATTTTCTTTTTTTTTCAACTCCCGTGGGTTTTGGATCTTGGCCAAATGTGATTCTATTCAATGTCAATTTTAACAATAATAACTTCATTTGTGATCTCCATTCATGATAGTTATATGGAGTTAGAGGTACCAATATTAGCAAATCCATGATGAAATAAAAAATTACAATAGAGGAACAACAAATTTCCCTTCATAATAGAACCAATTAACCACTTTGTCCAAAAAAAAATTGACACTTTTTTTGTAAATTTACAACAATGTATCCAAAAGTACTAAATCAACTTCAAACTAAAATTTTGAAATTCTGGAAACAAATCTACAAAAGGTGCATGTATATAACTATAGTGCTCTTGAATACCTCCCTAATGCCACAAGAATAAAGAAAAATAGAGTTTAGAGCAAAACCTTCTGAGCTTGGAGGCTAAAAAGCAAGATCTAACTTCAACCCTAAGAAAATGGCACAAAATAGAAAAAATAATGTAAAACACCTCCACCACTGAAAAATTCAAAGAATTTTATTTTTGATGATATTTTGTTTCTAAAAATTAGCCTCTTGGATCAAAGAGTTATGGTAAAATGAAAAAATTCTTGTTTTAGGGATTGAGTAGGCTAAACAGGTGCAAGATTTAAGCCATCAGGGGTTGGCTCCTTGTCACCCATATGATTGTGCACGAAAAAATTATAAAAAAGAAACTATTGCTATGAGTAGTGGCAGGATGGTGGAGCTTGGCAGCAGACGGAGCCATGCCGGTCCCCCTTCGTCAGGTGAGGTAAGCCCCCCGCTATAGGCTAGGCGTGGGTATTTAAAACCCATGTCCAGGAGCTATGACCCTAGTAGGTATTTGAAACATAAAATATTAATAAAATCTACCGATGTGATGGTTGCAGTCGTCAGTACGACCTATTGTATGCAACAAAAGATATTCGCCACCAAATTTTTTAAAACCCCAATAAATATTTGAAAAATATTTTACCCAAAACTATATGAAAATTGTTCAAAATAGTATAAAATACACATAATTTTAATATATTTTTTCTATGAAAATTAAAAAATTGTATCAACTACTTAGGGGGAGCATACGACCTACCTGGGCAAATTTTTTTTTCCTAAAAAACATTTGAGGCCAAATATAGTCAAATTTTATATTAAAATTAGTCTCTCAAACCTTTGATCAAAAAGGTCAAAGAAAATATGTAAAATTAAGAAGGAAAATAAAATTTCCTAAGGTAATATAGGCTAATATAATATAAATCATGTAAATATACATAAATAATCTTGGGTGCATAATAGATGAAAAAATGGCTTAACATTGATAATTTATAATAATTAAGTGTGAAAAATAGATAACAAATAAGTAATTTTAGTTTGATGATTAAAGATGAAACAAATAAAGGAGAAAATTTAATTATGGTTTATCTTGGGATTATATTGATATTAGATTGATAACCTTTTAAGAATCAAAATATTCTATTAGCATTGTGCAAGAATCAATTTGACTATTATAGGTAGATCCATAGTCATAACCTTGTCCCAAACTTTCAAATTGGACTTGATGATTTCATATACTATTCTTCTTCATTTTGTTCAAGATGTCTTGATTTCTTCTATGCTCCTTGATGAGTAATAACAAATAGCGTGTCTCACTTTTTGGCCTAAGTTGGACAATCGAGTCAACATTTTAACCAAATTTAATTTAGTATTTTATCACTCATAGCAAGAAAACCATTAAGAATCTAAAGGTGATGTGAACTAATGGTTTTTAAATTTTGTGTGTAGATTATAAATATATTTTAAAATAAAATAATTTTTTCTTATTTTTGAACACTTTCAACAACTTATTTTATAATTTATAGGTTTTTTAGTGAACAATATATTTTTTTTTGGAAAAAGGCTAATAGCCTATATATTATATTAATAATAATAGTAATTAATTGCAAAAGTGCCCAAGAGGCCTAATTTATGCTTTTGACCTAGCTGGAAGATTTACATGATAATATTTTATACTACCTAGCTACCAAGCAGGATTACCTCTAGTTACTTGTGCTTTGTTGGCAACTTTCCTCTAGCTTTGTTCAGGGTTGGGCGTCGCTCTTCCTTCTTACTAGTTGCATACTTTACATTTGGTAAAGCTTAAGGTGGAACCTTGAAACCCGTTACACTTGGTAAAAATTAAGATGGAACCCCGAACAGAGAAGCTCGATAGCCTGAATAGAGAAGCCCAAATAAAGAAGCCTGAATAGAGAATCCTGAATAGAGAAGCCCAACAACCCAAACAAAGAAGCCTGAATAGAGAAGCTCGACATGACTTCTTGGGGGTTGGGTTTCTCTTATGTCTTATCCCTCCTTCACTCCTATGGAAGCAAACAAGTTGGACTATAATCTTCAATGTAAGACATATCACTGATGTCTGACTTCTGTTGCTTGTGAAGTTGATCTCCATTCTCCAAAATACCAATGCTCGATTTTGTTCGACTTTCTAACTTTAGTCTTGTCAGGGCTCAAGATTCTCCTCTATCTTTTCCTACCTTTGCTTATGTGAAAGATAATAAGCTAACCTTTGACCTTCAAAATCCCAATGCTCAATCTTTGAAAGCCTTCACAAAAGAAAAAAAGAACTGCTAAGCCTAGACAATATTATGCCACAATATTTTGGCTTTTGTGAAGGCTTTCAGAGATCAGGCATTGAGCTTTTGAAGATTGGAGGTTAGCTTGTTGGATTTTGTAGAAGCAAAGGTAGGAGAAGGTAGAGGAGAATCACGAACCCTAACAAGACTAAAGTTAGAAAGTTGAACAAAATCGGGCATTGGGCTTTCGGGGATCAGAGTCCAAATTTTTTGCTTCCATAGGAGTGAAGGAGGGATAATATATAAGAGAAACTCTACCCCCAACAAGTCATGTCAAGTTTCTCTGTTCAGGCATTTGGGCTTCTTTGTTCAAGCTGTCGGGCTTCTCTGTTAGTGAACAATATTGTTCCACAACACAATTTATTAGAAATAGGTTAAATTCATAATTTTTTAAACAAAGATCAATAACACTAATATCTAGGGAATGCATTTTTTTATAAATTTTTATTTAACATTTTGATATATTATTAATTTTTTATTTCAAAATATTATAATTTAGAGTAATAATATGCCATAGTGCATGATATTTTTGTATATACTTGAATTATTTTTTAAAATGAGGATATCAATACTTAGGCATACATACTTTTTAGCCTTTATTTCTATAAAAAAATAAAAATTCATGTACATCAAACATAGACCTTTATGTTTGATAGAAAAATTATGTTTGTAAGAAAAAGAAAATAAATATAATTAAATAAAATATATTAAAAATTATAATTTTTGAAAAGCGTGTACTTCAAGGGCTATGATCTTGCAAAATCTCATGTCATGGTGAGTTTGATGTTTCAAAACTTATTTTGAAGATTTCTTTTTCTAAAAATTAGGTGAGAAAAATGAGGGTATCATAAAAAACTTTGATCAAAGGTCCATTATTTGAAGGCCCATTCCTATAGGGATTTTTGAATGTATAACTTTTAAAACTGGAAAAAAGGGCCTTCTATTGAATCCCGTTCATTGGAACCCCCGCCTTCATTTAAACCCTATATACACATAACATGTGTTTTACCTTTGGAAAAGGATCTTAATTCTAATGTGTTCAACAACTTTTACCAGCCAGAACTGCATTTGAGTGGCAGGTGATCGAAGGCCAAGAGTGTGATTGAGGAAAAGAAGGTTAGATTTCTGACAGGGTAAAAGAGGAGAAGCTCTCGATCACGCACACACCACTTAAAATCATGTAGTTGCATTAGGCCATTTCTGTTTTCAATGTGAATGTTTGAAATTGATTAGCATAGCAAAATTAAAATATAGTTTAATTAACCATATAAATTGTGAAAAGAATATGGTTTATTTTGTTTTAGTTTACCCATTTATATTCAAAAAGGAAAATCTGAGTTAAAAACAATATATAGGAAATTAAAAACAAATAATAAAGTGAAAATATTATGTTGCATATAATGGAATAATTGGTTTGTATAAAGTGGGAAATATCTCTATTTGCATATGATTATTTTTTTCCAATATGAAGAGGAATGAATAGCCCGAGAGAACTTAGGGCTCTGGAAATTTTCTTAAAACCAACAATGCTGTTGGCATGTGGCAATCTTTGGAATTTGCATGAGAAATGTATCTGTCATCTGGAAATACTCTGCATGATCCTCAAAAAGAAAAATAAAGCTTTAAGAGAGAAAAGAGGACATTCATTCAAAAAAATATCAGAAAGCTCTGGAAGGAGGCAACAGGAAGGTGAGGCGACAGGAAGGTAATACTGGAAATCTGCACTGAAGAAAATTGCCAGGTTCTTTTCCATACTTGCTTCCAATCAGTTTAAAATTGCAGAAATGAAATGCAGTATTCTATGAAATGATTATAGATAACTGAGAAATCTTTTCGATATTTTATTTTCGAATCTGGGAAACAACTTACTTCTCATTGATGCAATATAGAATACCCAATCTTTTCTTCCAGATTAGGGTTACATTTTGTTGCAAAAGCTGCAAGTTATTGAACTGCTCTCGATTATAATTAGAAATATACATAAACATATATATATATATATATATATGCATATATATATGCACAGGAATCTGTATTCCCGTGCATTTATACATATATATATATATGCATATAATTTTGCATAAAATACAGTCACCTGAAATAAATTCGAAATGCCTTTGAGACAAGTTTGAAGGCAGTATATACTGGACGAAATGTCTTCTTTATTTTGAGTTTTGAAACTGTTATACATAGAAAATTAGGAGGGGATTTAATCCCTTGTCCTCCCCATGGGAAGGACACGGCACTGTGGGAGGCTCGCGCCCTCCACAGGCCACGGCCTGTGGAGGAGGCGTGAGCCCCTCACAGCCCGCCCCCTCCCCATGGGAGGGGCAAGGGCTTCCTGAGCCTTATGTTGCTCAATGCCAGTAAGGAAACCCTGTAAAATGTTTACATTCTGTGTGCACAGCTAGAGAACTTATGAACAGAAATAAAATTCAGTATTTCTTTCTTCAAAACTACACGCAGCTGTATATGAATTTTTACACACACACACACACACATATATATATATATATATACATATACACTTAGCTGTATATGTATACATATATATATACATATTTATATATATATATGTATAGATATCCATGCATAAATATACCAAAATGCAAGTTGAAATAGGAAAAAAAAAACCATTTCCTGAAAGTGACATGAACTCTGTTAAATATACACAAATATCTCAGAAATGATAAATTTGGAACAAGAACAGAAATGTCTCTGAAAAACCATGTAAACTAAAAACCTTCTTGAGTACTTTGTCATATACTTACATACAGAAGTACAATCCTGAGTAAAGGAATACAACATAAAATTTGAATGCAAGATTGTCTTTCAAACCTCTAATATTCTGAATAAATTGCACTGTTTCAGTATATTATTAATACTCTGAAACCTGTATTAAAATTGGGAATTACTCTATCAGTCAGCCTGAACTTGGAAAGAATAGAAGTACATACTGAAATCAGAAAACACTGTTTCATTCAAACAAATTAATTAAATCTTTCTTTCTAAAAGTACACTGAAAAGTATTATGACATACATGTTCTTCTTTAAAAATAGAGCCTTTATCCAAAATCAGAAGAGGATTACTTACAAAAGAGTAAACGAAATCTTACTACTGAATTTACAATTTTTCTTTCAAAGGATGTTCTGAAATTCACAGTTGAAATTCTTTTAGAATTAATTGAATGTATGAAACATGTAAGAAAATGCACAACTTTCTGCTTGGTATTTATTCATACTTTACTTGTGGTAACTTCCGGGACAGGGTGCCGAAGGTGGACCAACAGAGATGGTAGTATTACCTTTTCTAAACTACCATTTACTTGTATTATTTATGCTTGGCCAAGCACTTGTACCATTGAAATAGATGGGTTTGTTTTAAAAGCCTAGAAACATATATGTATTTGAGTCTCTGCCACCTCCTGTTGCAAGAAATGTGTTTATTTCTCATGTTAGAAATGCATATAGGCATCAAGCACGCATCGATAGTTCCCTCCTGTTTTACTGTTTTAGGTTGCTAGGCTCCTTTATGCAGGGCCGAGGATTCCTTCAAGTTAGGCAGGAACCCGGGGAAGTCATGTACTTCGTGGTTGGGTGGAAAAGGTGCCTGAATCACACTCTTGGCCCTAGCTCACGAGTAGACCGATGGTGTCATGGTGGTTGGTGGTTCCGAGTTTTATTTGCTATTGATGTACTTGTGTATTATTCAGGATTGGCTTGTGAAGCCCATTGTAAATGTATATATGTATTTGACTTTCTTTGTTGAAACTTTGAAATAGAAGTATGATTTGAAAGTATCTAATGTAACATTGATTTGAGGAATTAAAGGTTTATGACTTAGCATAGAAAAGATGTTTCTATTGGAATTGTTGATTTCTTCCAAGTATGATTGAATATATGTATATGAGAAAAGTCTTGAAATACTTATGCTTTGTATAATCTTGATACATTACATTGATATTAATATTATACATAAAATGGAATTTAAATTCTCTTTTTAAGCTCATTTGGTAGTATTATGTACAATGTTGATTACTTGGAAATCTTTTTATACTGATTTGAACGGATTGAAAACACTCTTAATTTTCGGAGCGCTACATATTAATGAATATCTTGGAAGGGTTGTTGTATGATAAATCCATAAGGGGAATATGCCTTGATTGGCCCCTTGAAATTAAAAAAAAAATGTTTTTTTATCATGTAAATGCTTATTTGATGATTATGCAATACTAGATTACTTTTACAACTAATTAAGTGTTTAGATTTAAATTTAATTTATCTCTTTCATGATTAGAATGAACACATTGAATTCCTTTAAATACAAGGAAATATCAACATATCATGTAAGCTTGTGTTTAGCTAGTCCTACATGAGATAGGTAAAGGTGGGAAGTCCCTCCTAGTGATCACAACAAACCTCAACATAATTGGGTGCAAGTTTTCATTTCCCCTTTGACAAACCATCCATTGATCACCACATTTCCTAGCATTTCACCCTTTTTTGAGCCTCTAGATATGCCTCATATAAATGTCATGTCTAGTTATGATCTTGTCACACATCTCAATTCACAACATATCCACTATATAATATTTCTTGGTATACTCAAACCTACCATGATTGACACAAACATTCCACATCAACCACATAAGTGCAAGTTTGAGAAAGGACCTATTCAAGCACATCAAAGAAAGAAGACTAATCCATTGTCTTTATCTAGACAAGAACTTTTTGTATCTTTCCTTTGTACTTGTTAGTCTAGTGTATCTTGGGGGGGATCTTAGTTCCTTAAACATACTTATCTATATATTATTATTGAATCATACTAACCCCAAATCTATGTATCCTTTCATGTTCCTTTTATGTGAGTGACATTGTAGTTTTAATGTGTCATCCTTCTTGCTAAGTGATAACAATCCATGAATACATCTAGTTATGTATCTTATGACAAAACATCTTTATTTTTCCCTTCTTAAAATAACTTACAATCTTCAAATTATGCAAATTATTTTAAGGGGGGCTATCATAATGCACAATCACATTCATTTCAAAAATCATTTTAGAAATATGAAAACACAAAAAATCACCTAGCATAGGGTAACCTACTAGAATGTCGGTTCTCATGTCTTTCCATGGTTTTCTTGCAATGCAGTTTGTAGGAATCAAGGTTTAATCAAAATCATTGTATGGTCTCTAGCATAACACAACTTGTTAGAAATATTTTAAAATCAAAATATTTTTTTCTTGAATTAATTTACACATTTGAATATTTTGTGTTGTTTATTCCTAACATTTTTGTTTGCAATTGACATGTTTGTAGTGAAATTTATAGCTTAAGATATCATTTTTATGCAGGATATCTTAGTTAATCTACAAATCTTCTCCTTGGGGATATTTCCACATGGATTGAAGACTCTACATCATTTGCATTATTCTTAGGTAATATTTTAATTTCATGTTATTTTACTTTAGCTCACATATTGAATAAGATGTATATGATCGATAAGGTGGGGGAAAAATATTCTGTCAAAAATTGCACACACCTACAATTTCACATTACAAAAACCTCCTCATTAGATTGAGAAAAGATAACAATGTAGTTATGTTATGAGTAGCAATTCATACTAAACCCATAATTTGTTAGCCCTATTTTCCTAGACAAAAGCAACATATGTGGACATCTGTGTGATGTGCTAGCATCTCACAAAAATATGTGATTCAATTGACCATTGAAGTGCTACTCTTGGGTTGGGGCCCTAGCTCGGTTGGCTAAATCTTTCCTGTTGCAGGGGGTTGGTCACAAGGTCTAGTCTCCCCCACCCCCGTGGTACCTGAGGGCGTGTCATGCCAGAGCCACCGGTCACGTTAAAAAGTTTACTAGGTGCACTACAGTTTATAAGGGGTCGTGCTACCAGATTCCTATAATGTAAAAAAAAAAAAGTGCTACTCTTCTTGAAATCTACTGGTGTAACACTCCTACCTACCAAGTTAGTTCTTGTAGGTGTGCCTGAGCCTTCTAAGTTGAACGAATCCTTCCCATTTGGAAAAAAAGGAATAAAAATATCATTTCTTTATTCATGCATACATAATTTTCTCTATACTTTAAATTTTTTGGAAAAACCATTATTCACAACACCATCTTGAACTCTTGCACACATTTTTTGTTTGAGGGACCATTTTGGTAGATTGTGACAACTTCAAAGAAGGGTTTTCTTGTTGGGCTAAATGTGTCTTCATTATCATGGTAATTTGAGGTCAAAGTTTCAATATCTTGATATTATCATAGCATATCCATTTATCTTTTAACAAAAGCATTGCATTATATATCATCTTTTCATTTATCAATCTATCTAGCTATCCATGAGGCCAAAAGACCAAAGAAAGGGTTTGAATGAGGTGAGCCCCTAAACATCCACCCAAATATTTCTCCTTGTCTTCTTGTGTACAAGTTTCTTATAGATTTTCATAGTTTTTATTAGATTGGTGACTTCTATCAGGTTGATGCAAGAAGTTGGGTCTACAAAAAGCTCAAAAAGTGGAAGTGTTTTTCCTATTTTTTAGAATGTTACACTTGGACTAAAAATTTGAAGCACTTACACATTGAATCTTAAAAAATGTAAGTAATATGAAATTTATTATTTTGAATCTAGTTTCCAAATATGTAGTTTATTCTAATACCCATATGATACAAATTAATTTTAAATAGGAATCTATAAAAACCACTTTTTAAAGTCACTTTTTTTTACCATACCATGCACGGGTATGGACACCATAATTTGACCTAAATAAAAAGTATTCTCTAATTCCTTTTGGGCAAGATATGTAACAAACTAAATATTGATGAGTATATTTTTATAATTTTTTTGAATATTTATGTATTTATGTTTTATTGGCCCTAATTGCTATTTTTGAAAATCAACATGTATGGACACCATAATTTGACCTAAACTAATCATTTTTCAAAAAAAAAATCAATGTGGTTTAGGCATAATGAATTCTTTCCTTTATTGAAAACATGGTGGTTGAAAGCACAGTATGAGTTAGGTTCTATCAAGTATAGATTTTGTAAGAAAATGAAATTATTGAAAGGAAAAATAAAATAGTGGAATGTTTATGTGTTTAAAAATGTTTTCCATCAAAAGGATCTGATTTCAAAATAGTTGTCAGTTGTGAATGAGCATATTATAAGCCAGGGGTTAACTTCACAGTATTTTGAGCATCAGAGAAGTCTACAAGAAGAATGGGAAGAATTAGTGTTGCGTGAGGAGTTGTATTAGCATCAAAAATCTCGTGAATTGTGGCTTAGAGAAGGTGACAAGAATACTAAATTCTTTCATATGTCAGCTCAGGTTAAGAGAGCTAAGAATACAGAGTTTCACATTTAGGAAAGTGCATCAGGCAAGTGGTTAAACAATGAAGTGGGCATACAAAATGAAGGGATTAAATTATTTTCCAATTGGTTATCAACACTAGTACAACAATCAGATCAGATTGAGATAGAAAGAGAGGACATGTTGCAAGCAATCCCCACTCTAGTCACCGAGCAAGATAATATACAACTCAATAAGCCTTTTAATTTGGATTAATTGAAAGTGATTGTTTTCTCACTTAAGCCAAATAAGGCCCCAAGACTTGATGGATTTACAACAATATTTTTCCAAAAATGATGGAACTTCATAGGAAATGATCTTCATAAGTCCTTGGAGGAGTCTAGAGCCTCTTGTTCCATGCTTAAGCAGTTTAATGTAACACACATTGAATTAATTCCAAAGGTTAAGGATCCAAATTATTTTTTTATAATTTCATCCTATTTTTCTTTGTAACATAGTTTACAAGATTCTTACCAAAGCAATCTATCTTTGTTTGCTTCCCATCATACCTAAATTAATTTTCAAAGAACAAGGTGGATTTGTTCCTAGCAGGGAGACAACAGAGGGTGATTTGGTGGCACATGAAGTTTTTCATTCTATTTCTTTGCACAAAATCCCTCCATTTATCGTTAATCTTGACATGATGAAAGCTTATGATAAAGTGGATTGGGATTTTCTGATGCAAGTATTAAAGAAATTTGGTTTTAACAATAGATGGTGCAAATGGGTCCTATCTTGTTTGAAAGGTGCAAAATTCTTAGTACTAATTAATGGTACATCATCACATTTTTATAGCTTTAATCAAGGAGTGGGGCAAGGTGATCCATTATCACCTTTTTTATTCATAATATTAGCTAAATCCCTTAGTAGGACAGTGAAAAAATCACATTTATAGGGTTTGTGGAAAGACATTTCAATACCTTCCACTGAAATATATGTAACACATTCCTTATTTTCGGATGACACATTATTATTTGGCATAGCTTAGCTTCAAGAGGCTAAGCATATCAAGTCTATTTTAGATAAATATTCACTTGCATCAGGTCAGAAAATAAATGTGGAAAAATCAAAGATATACAATTTTAATATCAAATCAGGCTTACAAAAGAAAATTGTCAACTACCTTGGGATTCCATTTTTTACTAGGGAAAATAAAATCTCTTACTGGGATAAGATCATTCAAAGTATTCAGATGAGGATAGCAACATGGAAGGGTAGGTGGTTGTCATTATCAGGGTGTATATTATTGATAAAATTAGTTCTTTCTACCATCCCTAATTATTATATGGAAGTATTAAAAGCTCCAAAATCTGTGATTTTGTTAATTGAAAAGCTAATCAAGGATTTCTTATGGAAGGGTAACATTGACAAAAAAAAGAAGATATCATTTATTTCATTGGAAAATCTTTGTGAAGACAAACTAAAAGGGGGAGTTGGGATACACAATTTATTAGCTAGAAATCAAGCATTAGGAGCAAAACTAGTGTGGTACATGTATGCTAAGCCACAAGTGAAATGGTGTAAGGTCATGCAAGCCGAGTACTTAGATAACAAATATCCAAAGAGAATTTTTACACTATCAAACCCACCACAAGGCTCTACAATGTGGAATTTCTTGGTTGCATGTAGAAAGGTAATCACCCCGTACCTTACTTGGGAAGTTCAAGATGGTTTACAAGAAATTTTTTGGGAAGGTTCTTAGGGTTGGCATGCAATTTTAAATATAGTTCATAACCTAAAAATTATTCAAAATCTTCTTAGTTCAAGTTGGGGGGAAAAGTGACTACTTTGAGAGCATAGAAGACTGTATTGGGAAAGTAAGGTTAAGAGATGTTTCTAGTATTGCTTGCCCATATGTTAAAAAAGAGGAATCTAAGAGCATATTAAGTGAAAGGAATGTTTATGTGTTAGGAGGGGAGGATAAGTTGCTATGGGCTCCATAAAAATTTGGAAAATATACAGTCAAAATGGGTTATAAGGAGATAATGAGTCAAGGGGGGAGTATCAAGCCTCAAAGGGCCTTGTCCTTTTGTCAGGACTCAAAAATGCTTCCTAAGGCTTGTTGTTTTTCATGGATATCTATTAAAAGAAGAATTTTGACAAGTGATAGGCTTGCCAAACTTGGGATAGCAGCTCAATTTAATTGTGTCTTATGTGAAAATGAGTTGGAAGAGGTAAGCCACTTATTTATTCATTTTCCTTTTGCATCTCAGTGCTGGTCCTTTATTAAAAAAAAATAAAAATTTGGTATGATCCACTACCAAATAATTTGTGGGACTTATTTTTAAGCTGGCCAGTATTGTATAAATCAACATTGTTTGCATACATTTGGAGGTTGATTCCTTTTGTAGTATTGTGGACCATTTGGTGGGAATGAAGCAGAAGGGATTTTAGGAATGAAAAATGAAGGTGGGGAAAGTATTAGAGAAGTTGGAATCTTCAATAACAAAAATAAAAAATGTGCATGTTCAAAAGGTCAAAAACATTAGGTCATTGTTCATAGATTAGGACTCAAAGGTAATGCAAAAGTGGAATAATGTTGTTCTTCCATTCAAAGGAATCTTGCACCAAAACCCAAGTTATAAATTAGATAGAAGAAAAATATCTTGGGTTCCACCTCCAAAAGGATATTTCAAGTTAAATTTTGATGGTGCATCACATGGAAATCTAGGTATATCAAGGGAAGGGATTGTAATAAGAGATAACAAAGGGTTTCTCATTTTAGCTAAGTCAATAAAACTCCCGAAAGGAAAAAATAATATTGCGAAAGAGAAAACATTGTTCATGGTTTGCAACTAGAATATGATCTAAAACTTAAAGATCTAGAAATTGAAGGCGATTCCTTAATTATTATGAATGCATGTAAAGAGAGAAAAATGTTTTGTTGGAAAATCAAATATGTGATGCAACAGGTATGCAATTTGTTGGATAAGTTCATTTATGTGCAGATAAAACATACATATAGGGAAAGAAACCAGTTGGCAGATAAGTTTTCCAATATTGGGTGTGAACAAATTTAGAATGTACAGATATATGGAAATAATATGCAAAATATTACACAAGAATTAAAAGATACTATGGAAAGGGAAAGTGTTGGTTTATAACAAGGTGAAATGCAGGTAATGTTAAGCAATCTTGTTAATGATGCATTTTGAATTATATTGCAAGCATAAAAAATAAATATTTTTTTAGCAAAAGGGAGCTTTTCAGGGTTCTAAAATGTGAATTGATTCAACAACACAATTTATATGCACCATGGATAGTTGCATCATCATAATGGGCTTACTCAGAGGCACAAGGTAATTGCAACATGGACAAGATCATCATCATAGCTCATAGTTGTTTAATCATATGGTATAGTTAATCATCATATACTTTGGTCTATTGTGGAGGTACAAAGAGTAATTAGAAAAAATTAGAATATCCTTCTACACATGGGGGCAAAGCTTAAACATGTTACAATTCCACCTATTCGCACATGTAAATTTGGTAACATGTCCAACCAATTGCACAAGAAAATTTGTGTGGGAGCTTTCATTAGTACCTTATGCCAGATGATTTTAAATCCATATGAATGAAATGAAGATGTGTCTTCACCAACAGATAGCTATGTAAACTATAAGATACACTATAAGGTGTATCATTTTTTCACTAACGGGCTTATTTTTTTGCAAGCATGAGCATCATTGGCTCTAACCTTGTTTGTTACTTCAGAAAGTTTAATCAGAGCTCAATCAGAGCTTAGATCAAATGTAAAGTATATAAATGATTGGTGTGGTTGAAGATGAATAGCATAACAATTGTGATGTAGGAGCCAAGTGGGCATAAATAGTAATATAAAAGGAAAAGCTACATACTTCGATGTTAATCGATGGTAGTCAAATCACATTTTGCTTCATCTTATGTGTGTGTACAAAGAATACCTTTGTTGCAGAGTGGATTTCTGGTGAAATGTGCTTAAAATCTTCACCAAGGATATAATTTGTACAGTTAGGTTACAAAGCTTTTCCAAAGCTAGCATTTGTAAATACACATGTGCGATGATCTCATTCAAATGACCTCAACATGGCTTAATCCAATTTGCATGGTATATGTCATAAGGGTATATTATGTAATTTTCTAACAAGTGTCAAAATTTTGTAGGAAAATGTTGCAAGGAAAAGAGGAGGTTTGCAAAATCATAATCTTAAGTAGTTTCAAGCATGTATCAAGTCATCCAAGGATGTTGCATAACTCATAGAAAGATTGTGGTTTTTAAATAGCAAAGAAAATTCCACATCTATATTAGGAGCCTAGTTGACAATAGTTTCTTCACCTTGCAAGTGTTGTAGCGACAAAATGGATTTTAGGTCCTTGAAAAGTTTCAAAGGAATGTGAAGAAAATCTTTGGTGCATTCTAAAAGAAGAAACCTATAGAATTGTGGCTAAGTCATCAATGTTTGGTTGGAAAGTTTTCCCACTCTTACATCCTAGGTAATAAGCATCGCAGAGCAACATAGCGGCAGAAGAAGGTGGTGCAAGTAGCTGGTTGCAAGAAAATCACCAAATGTAGGTTGCAGTTAGTAATCCATTTCTGCAGTATAGCTTCACGGGTAAAGTGCAAAATCTTCATCCTTTTCTTCAATTCAATTTGGTATTCTAGGATTTCCTAAATCCTCTTCAATTCCCATCTCAAAACATTAATATTTCAAGAGTTCAAGTCTATTTTCAAGTGTTATATATCTATTGGCTATGATAGAGTTAATTTTTGCAAAATGGGTAACCTGTGAGTGTACTCCATATCAAGAGTTCAATTGTTATCCTCTATTTTCAAATGCTATATATCTGTTGTGTGTTGAAGATAATTCGACATTATGGGTAAATTATGAATGCACTCCACATTAACAAAATTATCAAAGGTTATTCCTTGATACTGTATCTAAGGTCTTAGGTATTATTAGGGGTTAATTTTTGGTGTAAACGAGTGTCAAGATCAATTGTCTCATTTTTAAAAAATAGATTGTACCCCTATCTTCAAATGTGTGAAGACTAGAATTGGGGATGACATATTGCAGCCATTAGCATAGAAACATCTATACTAGTATACAAAAATATGACTTTTGGCATGGAGAAGTGTACATTGGTGGTGTCTTTCCTAGGTGCCACTTACATCATAAAGTTAGTTTCAGAAACATCTATATTGGTATGAGAATGGAATTAGAATTTAACTCATCAAATTACCTATATAGGGAGTTGAGCAGGTATCATTTTTAACTAGGTAATGACATGGAAAGGAGCTTCAAAAAAAAATACCATGCAGTTTCATTTCTTCTAACACATCATTGTCACCAAGCAGCTATAGTCAAACCTCCAATTATGCCACAACAAGGAGAGGTGGGATTAGAAGAGTCACAAGTAGCACCAATGGATAAAATGCTAAGCCAATCATGTTCAACCGACAACCAATCCTCCCAGCTATGAATATAATAGAAAATTCAAAAAAAAAATTGGCAGTGAATCAAATTATGCACAAGGAATAAAATGAAGGAAACTTCTTAGTGGAAAAGGCATGAAAGAGCATAGTCAAAATGCTTAATGTTTTATCAAATATTATAGCAAAATTCAACTTTTTTTTTTGGTTTGAAATGTTGACATTTTGATACTACATCATATTTAGGTAGAATTAAGTTCTTTACTAGGAAAGGCTTTTCAAGCATTGGAAAACTACTTGCTATATTCAAAATTCAACTATTTTTGTCATTTGACAATTTGACATTTTGTATCTACTACATATCCAGGAAAAAATCATCAAGGATAGTGGTACCTAGTTAGGGTGGGTAACTATGAATCAGCTACAACCAAATAATATTGTAATCATTACTATTATATAATATAAATAGTCTGCTTAAATTCCTTTTACTTAAAAGAAAAAAGAAAAAAATCTTGGTATTTCAAGTTTATGGACCATTTTTCTTAAACACTAATTAAAAATTAGAAGACACAATCAAATCTTTTAAAAAATATATATTTGAAAACTTGACATCTATTGAGAATTTGTTGAGATGATTTAGCATTGTTGTTATTGATGTCAAAAGTTGGATTTGGAAGGTTGTGCTCCGGATGATATATAGGAATGATCTATCATATCTTGTACTATGATGTTATCTTTGATCTAGATATTGCAATACTTCTTTTGGGACATTCGTGGAAGTCATTCAATGCAGAATAATGAAGACTAATATTTTGATGTTGGATGTTGTACTCAAAGCTTACTCCAGGTAACCTTGCTATCTAGACATTCATGTAGCATGTTACAATTTTTGGTATGTCTCTTCAGTTGATACTGAAATTGATGATAATCAAGATTTGGTCTTGGTTGTGGCATCCCTATCGGCTCTGGAATATATTTCATGTAATTCAAAGTTTTCTATCTTCTAATAATTATGTTATGTAATGAATCTATCTTATGTATGACCTATTTATGGGTCACTTGGTATCATGATAAGAAGATATTTTGTGCGACCTATCTTTTGGGTCTGGTGCTAGTGTGCAAGGCCTTATTGAATCTCTTAAGGTAGTTCTGCATGTCGACATGTTTGGTGGTGATCTAATTTAATTTGTATTTGGCTAACTTGGAACACTATGAAGACATTGTGTTTGGACAACCTAGGAGATTATGATGGCATTGAATGGTATAAGTAAAGGTTGTTTTTTTCTAATGAAATGTGAAGTGTGGAGTATGACATGTGTGAGCAGTTAAGAGTGTGTGAAGGAAGAAGTAATCTATTTTGTAGAGTTTGTGCGAAGAAGTTGTGTAGAAATTTCTTGATCAAATCTTCTACAGACAGATATTGTGCTCTTAATCAAAACTAAATTCATGCATATATAGATGCAATTTTATTAGTTTACTTTTTTCAGTGAGACTATTTTGTAATCACTTGTATTAATCAGGTAGTGATCCCACCGACAGTGAACCTTACCTGCAATGACTAATTTGGTAGTGAGCCTTTGTAAAAATCATCTTAACTAGTGTTTTCTAATACAAAATTAGCATTCTCTATGGTTTTTCCCTTCTTGGGTTTCCACGTAAATTCTAGTGTTCAGTGTGCATGGTCTTGTTATGTTCTTTCATGTTCATTTCTGTTAGATGATTATCTGATTGAATTTAAGTTTTCTTTGAACTAATTAAAGTTAAGAGAATTATTTTAGGATAATTGATTCAACCCCCTCTCAGTTATCCGAACTGTTCAACAATTTCTATTAAAGCTTGGTCCCTTGGAGATAGAGCTTAACCACTTAAGGGAGATCTTAGTAGTTTGAACAAATGGTGGGAGCTTATCACTTTGAGGAAGAACTGAAGATAATGTTAGATGATATGGAAAGCACAAAATCTAAAAAATGAAGAATTCAAAGTAAATATCAAGGAGGCAAATGCTTTTATTGCAAAGCTAAGGGAGAAAATCTAGAAATTCAAATCAAGACACAAAGAGGTTAGCTAGAAATTAAAGGAGTCAAAGGAAATTGTTGTGGATTTAAAGCTACAACTAGATGAATGCAAGAAGACTAAAGAAAATCTCAAAGATACTATCAAATAGAAAATAGAAGAATGGAAGAAGACTGAAGAAAATCTCAACGATACCATAAAAAAAAAGTTAGAAGAAAATGAGAAGTTAGATCAAGAGTTAAGAAGGCTGAAAATAGAAGCAAGAGTATGTGAAAGTAGCATGATTTTGGATCAACTTTTTTCCCTACAAAAATTTCACAAGGATAAGGGAGGACTTGGCTTGTCCAGTAAAAACTCAAATTAGGACACTAAGGGTGATGACAAAGTAGTTGAAGTCAACGTGAGATCTGGTGTAACAAGCAAGGTCTCAAATTGTAGAACACCTAAAAGACCTCCAGTTAGGCAACCAAATGCTCAAAGGTACTTATCATTTAATGGCTATTGTTTTCTATGCAATAAATTTGGACATAAGGCGACATAATGAAAAAGCAAGATGGAACCAAGTACTCAATGATTTAACTGTCACAAGTTTGGTCACAAAGCAAGTCTTTGTAGAAGTTAGTTATCTAATCTAGCTAGAAGAAATGGGATGAATAATCTCTTTCATGGTTATTTCTATATATGCCATGGTTATGGTCACAAAGCTAATCAGTGTAGACCTAGGGTTCATTTAGTTAAGTCAGAACAAAGATGTTACAAGTGTATTCAACTTGGAAATTATGCTAACACATGAAAATATGTTGCTCTGGAAAAGCTTGAAAATGAAAAGAAGATTGCAGAATTAGGTAAATCTAAGAAGAAGACTATCATGGTGTGGAAGAAAAGGGAAATGAGTGTGGAGAACTCTTTTGTGGTACCAGATCCTAGTGCATGCCCTTCTATAAACTGATCCAACCACCTTGGCTCAAGGGGAGTGTTGTGATGCATATCTTGATGGATTTCCCCCTCTCCGAAGGAATATTGATGTGTTTTTGACATGGCTAAGTCTAATCCAGTTGGTAATATATGAGGAAGCTTAATCTAGCTGATTGAAAAGTGAAGTACAATTGATGATGTCATCAATATAAGTTTTTGGTGGCTAGTTCATCATGAGAAATTAAGGTTAAAAGGTGGAATTTTCAAATCATTTCTCATAGTTTGCAAAGAAGAAGTTTTGTGGAGCGATAAGAAACTAAAGAAAATAAGCATGACGATGGATTCCATTGATAGAGAATCATGTGGTGGTATTCTGCTAAGGCTAAAGGGAGTAGAATTGGATCAATTCAATCATCAAAAAATGAAGGAAATGGAACTAGGGTTGAAGGTCAATGAATTGCAAAATGTAAGTGCTTTGGGTATGGATTTATGGGTATAATTTCCTTGGTTTTCTGATAAAGAGTCTATCTTGTTCCTGTTGAGTTGATTCAAGGATGGAAACATAATTTTGGACAAACCCTATTTGATCACTAAGGAAGCAATTGAAGCTATTACTAGATTGTGTAGTGTTGGTGATCTCCCTGGGAAGAAAATGGTGAAATACAGAGACGTAGAGGAACTTATTGGTATCAACAAAGACCCTCAAGCTCTTCTAATAAACACCATTGTTGATCCTACAGTGAGGTATGTTGCTTATGGTATCACCTATAAAATTTATTTCCAAAATTGTGAAGGTTCTACTTCAGCTATTGTTGTATATCTTGCACATAAGATGGTGAAGGAAAGTAAGCAGTTTGACTTGTGTAGCCTCATAATGGAAAACCTAATTGAGAATGTTAGAATGTATTTGGTTGAGAGTTATCCTTTCTAGTTTGGATCTTTGCTCATATGTTTAGTATTTTACTTTCTGAGTTCATTACTGTCAAAGGAGAATGTTAAGTGGAAGTTTGGAATCCATGTCAGAAAGCAAGTCTATTAGTATTTGGAATGTATGGAAGAAAAAGCAGGTGCATGCAAAGTTTATTTCTCATCCTTCCAGATGAATATGTGCTCTGGTGTGATAGTGTCTAGTCAGTTTGAGGTGAGTTCCTCCTCTGATAAGGAGTTAGAGGTTGTCATTAGTGGTTCCCCTCTAGAACCTAAAAGGAGGAAAATTAACATGAAGGATGTCATTGATATCTCAGAAGAGAAGGAGAAGGAAGAAAAGTCTATGCCTAGATCTGACTCTATCAATCTAGATGAAGTTCACTTGGTGTTGGATGAAGCTAATATGAAAAAGATTGGTGAAATGTGGTATGCCTACTCTCTGATTAGTAGGCTTAGAATTGATGATGCCTTAGTTGATTATCTACTAAAAAAGGGTATTGCTATTTTAGATGTTTCTGACTCATTACCAAATGATCTAGTAGAAGTTGTTGAAGAAAGATTGTTGCTGGAAGGATCTGAAGGACACAAGTTCCAAGCTATGATTGGGATAAGATGTGTCAAATCCAAATTTTTTTTATCCAAACTCATTAGTGAGACAAAATAATGCATCAAGGAGATGTCTAACATCTATAAGTATTGTCTTCGGTGGCTTGTTGCTATTGATAATTTTAGAAGCAAAATTGAAGCTATTGAATCTAAATTGAATAGTATCAGGAAATGTTTTGACTTCTTCAAAGATAAAGATGGAAAACAAAGAATAAGAGTTGGAGAATTTCAAGATGAGTTATTTTCTATTCAAAGATAGAGGGAAGATTTGGTTAAAACTTTCTAGTTGGTCAAATAAATTGTTGAGGTCCGGTTGGATCATCTCTCTGGGATACTTTTTGATGAGGATTGTGAATGACAGTACCTGTCTCTAGACTGGTCATCTTCATTTATGTTGTTGATTCTATTGGATAGTATGTGTGCAAGAATGGTTTCTGCAGTGCTAGCTTGGAAGAGGATTCTTCCAATTGTGAGAGAAAGGTACAAAAAAAATTTCATGTGAAAAGTGTTATTTTTACTTATCTCTTGAATGTTCTTATTTTTCCCTTTTCCTTTGATGGAAAAAAGGGGGAGAAAATGAAGAGAAAACAAAAACAAAGAGAGGTATTGAATTGTTTTTCAAAGGGGCAGTGCTTGGAGTTTTGGAATTGGAGTTTTGAAGTTTTGTGTTTTTGAGTTCTTTGTTGTTTTTCCATCAATTCCAAAGGGGGAGATTGTTGAGAAGTTGTTGAGATGATTTAGCATTGTTGTCATTGATGTCAAAACTTGGATTCAGAAGGTTGTGCTCCAGATGATATACAAGAATGATCTATCCTATCTTGTACTATGTTGTTACGTAGTATGGATGTTTCTTTGATTCAGATACGACAGTACTTCTTTCGGGATACTCATGAAAGTTAGTCAATGTAGAATAATGAAGACTAATCTTTTGATGTTGGATGTTGTGCTCAAAGCTTACTTTGGGTAACCTTGCTATCCAAACATTCATGTAGCATGCTACAAGTTTTGGTATGTCTCTTCAGTTGATACTGAAATTGATGATAATCAAGATTTGGTCTTGGTTGTGGAATTCCTATCGGCTCCAGAATATATTTAATTAATTCAAAGTTTTCTATCTTTTGATAATTATGTTATGTAATGAATGTATCTTATGTATGGCCTAATTATGGGTCCCTTGGTAATGTGATATCTTTTGTGTGACCTATCTTTTGGGTTTGACGCTAGCGTGCAAGGCCTTATTGAATATCTCAAGGTTGTTCTTCATGCCGACATGTTTTGTGGTGATCTAATTCAAATTGTATTTGGCCAACTTGGAAGACTATGAAGACATTATGTCTAGCCGACCTAGGAGATTATGATGGCATGGAATGGTATAAGTAAAGGTTGTTTTTGTTCGGTGAAATGTGAAGTGTGGAGTATGATGAATGTGAGTAGTTAAGAGGGTATGAAGGAAGATGTAATCTGTTTTGTAGAGTTTGTGCAAAGAAGTTGTGTAGAAATTTCTTGATCAAATTAGCTACAGATGGATATTGTGCTCTTAATTGGAACTAAGCTCATGCATATATAGATGCAATTTCATCAATTCACTTTTGTCAGTGAGACTATTTTGTAATCAGTTGTATTAATCGGGTAGTGAGCCTTACTTGTAGTGAATAATTTGGCAGCGAGCCTTTGTAAAAATCACCTTAACCATTTTTTTATAATTGTGAATTAGCATTTTTCGTGGTTTTTCCCTTCTTTGGTTTCCACGTAAATTCTAGTGTTCAGTGCCCATGGTGTTGTTATGTGCTTTCATGTTCATTTTTGTTAGATGATTATCTGATTGAATTTAAGTTTTCTCTGGACTAATTAAAGTTAAGAAAATTATTTTAGGATAACTGATTCACCCCCCTCTTAGTTATCTGGACTGTTCAACAAATCGTGATCTATAATGGGTTTTAATTTCATAAATTAATTCTAAAACAAAAAATACATTAGCTATATTTCCAACAATAAACATTTCTCTTGACATTACCTTAGTTTTTAAGTTGTAGGTCAAGGGATAAGGGTTGGGTTACCAACCTTTCTCAAACCTAAAACCCAAGAAAAAGGTGGCTTGGGGATTCTAGATTTAAAGAATTGGTACCCATTTTAAAATGAGTATCCATTTTGAAATAGGAAAAATGAGTACTCATTCTTAATTTTCCCATTTGAAATTAGGAATGGGTGCCCATTTCAAAATGGGTACCCATTTTAAAAAAAATGGGATCCCATTCTAAAATAGAACGGTACCCATTTCAAAACAGGTACCAATTCCTATTATATCCATTTTTTCCAAATTTGGAAAAAATTGACTCGCCATCTTTTTTCTGCATTCCTTTTCTACAATATAGATTGACAACACCATTTTTTGCAATTTTTTATTCAAATTTTTCTTGTGCAATCTCTTACCAGTTCATTCTCTATACAATTTTTTGAAGGAGACAATCACACATTCAATATTCTAAAGTGGAATCAAGTATAAGGACTTTTCTCAAGAGGAATTAAAAAACAGGGGTTTTCAATATATTCATATTTATTTGTACTTTATATTTATAGAACCTACTTCCAAAGTGAGACACCTACTTCCACAATTTTAGCTTCCAAATTGCACATGTCACCTTCCATGTAGGATGCCAATCACTAGCGAGTCTCACAAAGTGCCACAATATTAGTAGGAAAAATAACATTATGATAAAATATATAATTAATCACCAAGTTAAATGCTAGGACTTGCAAAGGTTGAGACACCTTAATCCTAATAGCATCACCATCATCTTTTGACACTTGTTGAAAGATGAAACATGCTCATCTCATAACACCATTACTTTTCCATAGTTGTCAACATCAATGGATATATGCATATCTTCGGGATTTGGTCCACATGGTCCAAACCACTTGCTTCTAGAAAACATTACTTTACATACCAAATCATTCTGCCAACTCAATAACCTCTAATATCTTCTCTTGCATAAATATATTTATTAGTTGATCCTACACTCATCACAAAATTATAAAAAAAAATCTTCTCACTACCAGTGCAAAGATTGCACCATTTGTGCAAATGCCTTATAGTGGGGTGGAAGTGCCTTTCTATGAAAATGATTCACTTAAAGTAAAGCTTTTTGGATTCTTTGGATAAACACCCAAATAAAAACCATCACAACATGTGATACAAATATCATGACTTTCCATGGAAATAATACAAGATGAACTGATATTATGCTATTTGTACATCAATCTAACTTTGACCTCTAATAAATGCTAATAAATGTCAATTTCAAAATTAAAAAAATATGACGTGTTGATGGTCCAACACCATCCTATCACCTATAATCCCTTAGTGCTCATTCCAATATTCATGAATCAATACTAAATCCATATTTCTCTTAGACTTTCTAAGCTCAAAGCTCTCAAATCAGTATTTAAAAAAGTTGTTAATAAAAAAAAATCCCCTCCCCCATTTATTCATTTTCCTCCCCATTTTCACCCCTAAGGACTTGATTCACCTTTCAAGAGACTACCCAAGCCCCATAACCTTGCTCTCTCAAGGGGGCATCCCTAACTCATTTTCTAACCCTATTTCCTCTAAACAACTAGGGCATCCTACCCCATTTTTTTTCATCAAATGGCTATATTTACTTTCTTTGAAATGACATAACTTCTCCTAGTTACAATGTCATCTTAAAGAGGGGAAAAATGTTGACACTTAAAATCCACTTATATATTTTAACCTAACATTTCCTTATCTTCATTTAGCACCATCATTGATCTTCCATAAATTCTTCACTAATTAATTAAATAAATTATTTAATAAATTAGACCATATTCCCTCTAGTAGTTAATTAGATAAATTATATATTTAATTAATTATACAAAATTTATTTCATTAATTAATTTGATAAATCATAATTATTTGATTATTAGAAAAATTCTTCCATCACTAGTTAATTAAATAAATATCTATTTAATTAACTAGACTAATGTAAATTCCCCCTTTTCAAGTTCATTTATGGTGCAGACACACAATCTAACTCTGAATTTCACCTTATTCAAACACACATTACACAGGTAGTTCTCTATGCTTAACCAATGGCAGTATAAATTGGTGAATTAAAGTTTACATAGGAAATTATGCAAACAACATTAATTTAACTTTTGAACTTACTCCAAAAAATTCTCTTATAAAAAAAAATCTTATTCTTGCTCTAAAATTCATTTGTATTGAGTAACTAAATACATTATGCTTTAAATCATTTACAATTTTAGCTGCAATTTCCTTGTTCCACTATAGAAATATCCTTTATTTTTGAGTTCACACCTACTCTACTGGCTTGGCCCCATACTAATTTAAAATCCTAATTTTTCTTTATCAGTCTTCTCTTCCTCACATCAACTATATCATGGGTAATCGGGCTACTCTGTGTGCTTTGACATTGTGTAGAATTAAACTAGGTTCCTATGCTAATTCTTAGAGAGAATCTCCATTGACTGTTGAGTTTTCATAACCTACACAACATTGTCTCCAAGGCATGGTTTCTTACTTGATTTGGTGTCTTTTGTAAATCCAAATTCCCCTTCAAAGTCACATTGCCCCTATTTATCTTTCACATTCAAAAATATTCAAAGCTTTTCATAGATCAACACCCCTCTCTCTTATCTACGTAGCCTATGGTTCCTTTTCCAACATGCCTCTTATCCATTTTCGAGCTCAACAACCAATTTTTTTTATAAAAAGAAACTTTCCTCATACCTCTAGCTATGACCCCTCAGCTTTTGCAATGTAATTTGTTTTATTTCTTTCCAAATTATGTCCTTTCATAAGGTGCACCTATTCTACATATGAATTTATCCAAAGGGCGCAGACTGAGCATTTATGCATGTTACATTTAAATTTTTATTTCAACAATTGCATATGTACCAAAATTCATATTTCAATTGTTAACCAATAAACTTAATTATCATAGCCTTTGGAATATAAGTTATTGTAGTAGGTGTTAAAATGAAAATGAAACACAACATTATCAATCTATCTAAATTTCCACAGACAAAAAAAAAGGGGAAATAAGAAAGCAAATTATTTTTTTGGGTGATGCAAGATCACCAATTTGTCTGGGTGCTCTTGCATTAGACACACCAAGTAAGTGAAATGTTCCATGAGTTTCCAAACTTAGAAACATTTGGAGATGCATGGAATGGTAATTCCATGCTTATTTTTTATCCAAATGTACTCCTTGTTCATGAGATAATTTCCTCTTCCATTCTTCTCTTCTTCATTAACTTCAATACACATGCCACTTTGTTGACTGTCACATGTTCTTGGGTTGCTATTTTCTTTTCCTTTACTACACTACTACAACAAATCTAGTTTGTCTCCTCCTTTTGAAATCTATCCTTTCAAGGTTTTCACATAAATATGATCATTATTTTCCCTTTCCTCTATATGCTATTTTTCAACACCACAAAAAACAATGGAGTTTAATTTCTTTACTTGCTTCTCCTTCTCCTTCATAGAATTCAACACATACTTTTTTCCATATTTCTAGATGGTGTACACATTCTTTATTCTATCATAAATTGCCTCCCTGTCAAATTGTCATGGCCTTCCCAACAACACATGACAAACACTCATATGCATCACATCACACAACACTTCTTCCTTATAAGACTCAATTTTAAAATTAACCAAACACTGCGCACTCATAATAATCTCATATTCCTTTTGTAACCAATAAAAATTGTATGAAATAAAGTTCTTACACCTTTTCAAACCTATATTTTCTACCATCTCCTTTGAAACTAGTTAATATCTACTACCATTATCTACTATAACTTTGCAACACTTACCTCTATGCTTGCACACAGTTCGAAAGAGACACCTTCTTTGAAATGGTTCCTCCTTAGTCACCTTTGGATTTACCAGTACTCTCATCATCATGAGAGATTCACCTTCTTGGGTTCTTCACTTTTCAGGGATGCACCAATTTCCTCATCCTCTTGTGCCAAGTAGTTTCTTTATGCACTCTTCTTGTGACATTCTTGTATTTGTGGGCACTCATAAGCACAATGACCAACTTCCCCACACTAGAAAAATTTACTGAGGAATTCTCTATTGCTGCCACCACATCCTCTTGATGGAGACTCCTTTTCGCTTGTGCCTTGTCCCATTTCCTTACTTTATTTTGGATTTTATTCCTCTTCAACTTGTTTGCCTCTACTAATGCTAGCTTTTCCTTTCTCCACTACAAATATTCCACAAGCTTTGGAATTATTTATTTTCTTTCTCAATAGCTTCTCCTTATCCTTCAATGCATATTGGTATGCTTCTTCCACCGAGTTAGTCTTTAGCATACTCATTTCATCTTGAATATTAAATCATAGACCATTCACAGACTAGACTATCTTTTCCCTATCAATTTCGTGCCTTCCTGATTGAATGGAAAACTTCTATAACTCCTTTTTGTAACACTTTGTACTCATCTCTTTTTGCTTTAGATTCTACAACTTCTTAAATAAGTCTATTTCATAATCCCTAGAAATAAATTTGTTCTTCAATATGGTCACCATCTGATTCCACCTTGTTATTTTGGGGTCTCCATTCATTACCCGTTCTCATTGCAAATTCTCTCCACCATAATGTAGCATTCCCTTTTAATTTTGTTTGAGCTAAATTTACCCTATGAGGATCTCTAATTTATTCTAGTTTTAAATACTCTTCCAGCTCTCCTATCCAATCAATTAATTCTTCCATATTTAATGTCCCATAAAAAATTTTCACATCCATTTTATTTCTCTTCACGATTTTTGAAAGAGACCTTAAAAATATTTCCTATCCAACATCCTCTTATTGTTTTTCCTCTCTTCCTTGCTCTTCCAATTCACTTTCTTCTTCAATCATAGGGCCTCTTGTGTTTCCAATAGCTATCCTCACCTCATTTCTAATATCATCTCATGAAATCTCTCTAGTACCTCCTCTATTCAGGGCATTCCTCTTCAAGGTGGCATCTTGGAATTTTTTTGAATAACAGTCCTCACCTCCACTCTGCTCTCCACAACAAACCTCTCCAATCCTCACCCATAAGTCTTGGTGTAGACTTCCTCACACTCAAGACAACCAACACTGATACCATTTTGGCGTAGATGTACAATCTAACTCCCAATTTCACCATATTCAAATGCACATTACAAAGGTAGTTCTCTATGCTTAACCAATGATAGTCTAAATTGACAATTTCATATGTCAATTTATAATGAATTAAATTTTAGACAAGAAATTTGCAAATGACATTAATTTAACTTTCAAAATTACTCTAGACAATTCTATTATCAACATCAAATCTTATTCTTGCTCTAAAATTCATTTGTATTGAGTAACCTATTGGATATGAAAACTAAGAGGGGGGGGTGTGAATCAATTGTCATGGATTATAACCTTAAATTAAATTATCAAAACTAACACATAAATAGATTAAGTGATTAACCATCAAATGAAAATCCACAAACACAATAACACTAGATTTACGTGGAAAACCCAATGATGGAAAAACCATGGTGAGGATTAACTCACACTTTCGAGAATATCAAAACCAATTACAAAAAGGCTCACTGCCTGAAATAAGGACTCATTTTCCATAAGGCTACAACCCTAAGCGCTCACAGCCACAGAGATACAAATAAGATGGCTCACTTCTAGAATACAAAATTTATGGCTTACCACCAAAAGTGAATGGGTGAATTACACCTTTCTTGTGCTAAATTCAACATGAAATAACTTTTGGTAAATTAGTCATATGTGTAGTACTGTGTTGACATCAATGACAACCATTTGATGCAATCTTCAACTTCCAACAATCTCCCCCTTTGTCATTGATGGCAACACAAGATGTGAAAAACCAACAACAACAAAAAAGATTTTCATTTTTCACATGCTTTCTCTCTCCCTTTTTCACATTCTCTCTTTCCCCCTTTGACATCAATGACAAAAAAATTATATTTACCCTTTGCTTCAAAATTTTCATTTTTCAAAACAAGTTTATCAAAAATTATTCTTTACCTCAATCCTTCTTTCTTCAAAATATTTCCTTGTATTTTTATTTCAGTTTCAAAAGACATTTCTTCCAAGAATCCACTACTAGCTTGATGTATAGAAAAATATTGTTGTTCTTTTCTATTGAATCAATTGTTTCTAGAAGAGTATTTGGAATGGCAATATTCTTTGCATTTTTATTCTCTACATCCTCCAAGAGACCAAAAAGTTGTTCCAATCTTAACTCAATTATCTCTTTGACTTTCCAAAAGGTCTTCACAGTACCATCTCTTTGTGCCATGATGACTGCAAGATCATACTGTACGGAGTTGATCCTTTTCCTTTGTGTACCATCCTTGTCATTAAGAACATCATATGTTTTTCCAATAGACTTCAATTCATGCTCTATAGTATAGATTTTTGTTTTGTAGTTTTCAATAGCAGTAGGCCACAAAAGACAATATATACACACTGTTTAAAATTTTGATACAACTCCTCAACTCATTTATATTCTTAGTCAACCTCTTTTGTTCATTTCTACATCTTTATTCTAAAGCCAATTGAATTTCATCTTTTTCTGCTATTTCACAAAGTGACATTTCCCTTAATTTTTCTTCAATCTATTCAATCAATACTTTTGGTAAGGTACTTTTCAATTCGCTTAGATCAAAATAATTATTAATTACATAGATATCTAGAGTGCCTACAATCTCATCATGTTCATATTATGGTCAAGACAACCATTTATATCCAATCTTCTTTATCCCATCAATTTGCTCAAGAATCTTTACTACCTTTTCTTTAGTAAGATCTTCTTCATCATCATTTGTTGATACCAAATCAAGTGCTACAATTTTTTCTTTTTTTTCCTTCTTCCTTCTCCTTTGTCTCTAACTTCTTCATTTCCAAAGGGAGACATGAACTGATTTTCCTTGTTTTCCTCTTTTTAGAGGAGGATCCTTCCTTAGACATCATAACTGAACTAGAAATCATACTAGAATTCCATGCTTTTATCTTGATTTTAAAATAATCTAGGAAAACCTTTTCCCTTTCTATTAGATATATCAGATATTGATAAACTTGCTTCCCAATTGGTATAGTAGACTTCCACACAACATTTTCTTTCAATGGTAATGATTTACAAAAATACATCATCAAGCATATAACCAAAGTTCCAAAGCAAAAATGATAATTATCATTCTTTTTCATAGTTATATTTTCCATTAATTGATTTCTCAGCAACTCACACAAGTCAAAATCCTCCTTTCTCTCAACTATTTGATGCACAACATAAACAACAATCATTGAGGTAGAACCTTCCCTATTATTGAAATAAATATTATATGAGATACCATATGCGACATACCTTATCACTGGGTCAATTATGGTGTGAATTATATGTGCTCTTTGATCTCCTTTTACCCCAATTAGGGCTTAGACCTCTTTGTTCTTTACATATTTCTTGACTAGAACAGGTCCAATATCACATAGTCCTGTTATTGCTGCAATTACTTCGTAATCTCATAGGGTTTGTCAAGGATCATATGATTACCTTGAATTCTACTTAAAATAACCTGAAAAATGTCCATATTTAAAATTATGGAAATTCACTCCAAATGTCTAAACCCTAGTGCCCTAAATTTTTTACCTTTTGCATTTGCTCAACTGAAAGAGAAGTCTTGAGATTTTGAATCTTTTTCATGATCAAATTCATCAATCTGTAACTTACTTAATTTCTACAATTTGTTGTTACATGGATTAAATACAACCATTTCCTTTGACTCCATTGCTTTTGCCTTGTTCTTTGTACTTTCACTTGTTGGTAACCCTAACCCTTTATTTCTCAACTCGTTCACTTCAACATGAAAATGACCACTGAATATTCCTTATTTAACTTATTGCTTTTAGGGTTTCATCATAAATGATAATTTATTGCTTGTCAAATCATCATTTGTACTTTAGTCTATCAGATTCTCCTTCTTCTTAAGTTGTTAGCCAATTTGTGAAATGCAAAGTAAGCAAAAAGGTTTCTACAAATCTTCTATAATGCTTGTTTTGTATCATATTTTTCTTCATTTCCTTCAGAATAAAAAATTACATCGCATATCCTTGTGTCATCGTATGGCATCTCTTATATCGAGGGTTTGATAGGTTTTTCTATGACTACTCCCCTTGAGGATATTACAAGATTTAGTTCATAGAAGAGGTATCTGCACCAGATGTAGATACATGTTTATCTGATTTGTCCTTGTTCTCTGATTCTTCTTTCTTTCTCCATATTTTTTCCATTTCTTTCCTCACTTCTTCTAGATTAAGCTTGTACTTTTGTTCTAAATTCAGTTTCTTCCCAACGTTGCTCTTACAAAATTTTGAGATATGTCTGAATTTGTTGCGAGAGTGACATAAAACAAATCTTTGATCAAGAGAATTTGTATTCATCTTTGTCTTGCAATGATTAGACTAGTATCCAAAATTATTGCATGTGTAACAGTAGCCTTGAAAAGAATGAAGTCTTCTACTGGTATTAAATATGTTCATCATTATCCTGCTTCTACATTCTGTAGATTTTTTCCAAACTTGTTGCAAACATAAAATTTCCACCAAAGAATCTATTCTAGTTCATCATCCTTCTACATTCTATAGATTTATGTATGAATTTATTGCATGAGTAACAAGGGCCATTAAAATATTTGTACCTTTGATCATTGGGCTGTCAGTTTGGTATCCTTTCAGTATTGATCCTTCTATTCTTTCCTTGATAAGTATTGCCTTGAAATTTCCTTTGATTATTCATTTTGTTGAAACTTGGATTAGTCTTTGAAATTTTTCTTTCTTCAAGTCCTAGAACACCTTTATCCTTTACAGGCTTCTGAGATGAAATTAATTCATTGAGCATTCCTAAACTTATCTTAAATTTTTCTTCAAAACTTTTTTCCCTTTCCAGATCAGACTTAAGAATTGCTACTTCCTATTCAAGCTTTTCATATTTTTATGTCTTTTGAATGATAATTTATTTTTTTTGTCCAATTTCCAATTTTAGATTCTCTTCCATTCTTTTTCTTTCTTTAAGTTTCATCTTTAGATTTTCAACAGTCTCTTTTCCTTCTTTTAGTTCCTGGTAAACTTCTTTATGTTTCAACTTAAATTTCTAGATCTGATTTCTTAGTTTCTAAATACATTCACTTTCTTTCTTGAAACTTTCTTTCAGATCTTCAATCTCAGACTTTGAGATCTCTACTCTCAATTCTTCATCTAAGTCAAATCCCCTCATCATTTAGTTAAACCTACTAAGATCTCCTTCAAGCCATTAAACTTATTCCAAAGGACCTTGCTCTGATACCAATTGTTGGATAGGACAACTGAGAGAGGGGGTGAATTAGTTGTCATAAATTATAACCTTAAATTCAATTATTGGAACTAACACATAAAAAAATTAAGTGTTTAACCATCAAATGCAAATTAACAAACACAATAACACCAAATTTATGTGGAAAACCTAATGAGGGAAAAACCATGATTAGGATTAACTCACACTATAGAGAATATCAAAACCAATTGCAAAAAGACTCACTACCTAAGATAAGGCTCACTACCTAAAATAAGGCTCACGGCCTAAAATAAGGACTCACTATCCGAAGTCACTTTCCATAGGGCTATAACTCGGAGGGATCACTACCAAAATAAAAAAAGTTATGGATTACTACCAAAAGAAACTAATGAATTACACCTTTCTTGTGTTGAATTCAGTTCTAGATGAAGCTCAGTAATTGCTCAATACTTCTGCTCAAATTACACACTTTTGTCTTCACCTAATTCACTTATAGTGATTTGATACAACCACACACTTTTTTCAGACTTTATGTTCTTTTATAACCTCGCATCTCACATCCATTTCACTCCCTTTTTCTTCTTTCATTTTTTCTCTTTCTCTTGCTCTCTTTTCCAAGGACACATATGAATATATATATGTGTGTGTGTGTGTGCGTGTGTGTGTGTGTGTGTGTGTGTGTATGTATGTATGTATGTATGTATGTATGTATGTATGTATGTATTTATGTATGTATGTATGTATATTACACATCGATTAGGTTGGCCAAAAAAATTCATAAAGTATTGTGTATGCCAAGTTGGCCAAGATCTTGAAATATCTGAATCATAGTTTGTCACATGGTAGGAACCAGACCAAAAACCATGTCAAACCACATATAATGGTCAAATTCAATGTGAAATAACTTTCGGTAAATTAGTCATATATGTAGTACTGTGTTGACATCAATGACAACCATTTGATGTAATCTTCAACTTCCAACATAACCAAATATATTATGCTTTAAATCATTTATAATTTTAACTACAATTTCCGTGTTCCACTACATAAATCTCCTTCATTTTTGAATTCACACCTACTCTATTGGCTCAGCCCATACTGAGTTCAAACATTATTTTTTCTTTATCAATCTTCTCTTCCTCACATCAACTATTTCATGGGTAATTAGGTTGCTTTGTGTGTTTGACATTGTGTAGAATTAAACCAATTTCTTGCGCTAATTCTCAGAGAGAACCTATATTGACTGTTGGGTTTTCATAACCTACATGTCAACATCATCTCTAAGGTGTGGTTTCTTACTTTTTTAGGTGTCTTTTGAAAATCCAAATTCCCCTTCAAAGTCATGTTTCCTACCCCTTTACCAATCATGTCTCTCTACTATCATGTGCCCCTATTTTTTTTCACATTCAAAAATCTGCCAAGCTTGTCATAGGTTTGTGCTCCTCTCTCTTGTCTATGCAACCTATGGTTCCTTTTCCAGTATTTCTCTTATCCATTTTCTTGCTAAAAAAAAAAAATTATAAAAAGAAAATTTCCTCTTGCCTCTGGTCACGACCCTTCAACTTTTGTAATGTAATTTTTTTTCTTTCATAAGGTGCACCTATTCTACATATGACTTTATCCAGAAGGCAGTCATGGACTAAGAATTTTTTATGTTACATTTAAATTTTTATTTCAATAGGTGCATATGTACCCAAATCCATATTTCAATCATTAACCAATTAACTTAATTGTCATAGCCTTTGAAATATAAGTTATTGCAGAAAGTATTAAAATACAAATGAAACACAACAATTATCAATCCACCTAAATTACCACACACAAACAACAAAAATGGGAAATAAGAAAGAAAATTATTTTTTGGGTGATGTAGGATTTCCAACTTTCCTAGGTGCTCCTACATCAATTTATATATTAAAAAAAATTCATCACAAGAGTCAAGAAAAACCTTTTACATCTTCACCTTTTATTCAAGTTAAGGTAGTCGTGACCATGTATCACATGATTCAATCTCCCTCATCCACTTGTACTCACTCAAAGTGTCCATTTGTATGCATCTCATCTCCACATGTAAATTAAGGTAATCCTAACTAGTCATTCACTTGATTTCATCTCAACCCATCCTCACATGCTAATTCATTTGAGCCATCAAATCTAGTATATAATCCTAACCATTCACAATCATCCCCAAAAATCTATAAAACCATCTCTCTCAAGGATATTTTACACAGATTTTATGTAGAAGTTCAAGTACATGCTACCAAATTAGGCAATCTCTCTCAAGGACACTTTACACATTTTATGTAGAATTTTAAGTCCATGTTGTCAAATTAGCAAATCTCTCAAGTGAGAAACCAACATTCTATTCAAAATGTCTCTCTCACCTTAAGCATATCCAAAGCATCAAGAGGCTTGGGAAAAGAGAGACACTTACTTTTTCTTTTCTTTTTTTATATTATTTTTTCCAATTAGAGGAATAGGTTATATTTAACATTAGAGTTTGTTTTGTGTTCATCTTCTATGTTTTTATGTTAAATTTTAACTCTCACACAAAGGGTTTAAATATTAGATGTTCGATTTTGATGTACCTACATCCATGTAGGCATCATGGCAATGTGGTATGATGTCTAAGAAGGTGGAAGTTATGGTTTAGTTTGAAAATTTATATATGTGTTATTTTGTGGTTAATAGTTTGTGGTAGAATAAGTTATATAGTGTATGGTACAATAAGTTAGCATATTTTATCACATCTAGGAAATAGCCCCTATGGTTGTGATAGGAGTTCTATTAGTAATCTATTTATCGTTTGTTGATAATCAAGGTCAATTAGATGAACAAAAGTTGGTAACTTGGATTGGGAAGTGTCTACAGTTATTAGTATTTTTAAGTAGAATTTTTTTGTTTGTAGAAGGTATTTTTTGGGTTTGTGCCAAAAGTGAATATTTGGGAAGGTTGAGATAATCATTAGAGGGTTTTATGTTGTACCACATAGATATTTACCACTGTTAGACTTTGGGAATTTGTAGGTTTGTTGTTTTTATTTGAAGACATGTTTCATGTGGTTTTGAGCTTTGTGTCACATTTAAGCCAATGCAAATCATGTGGGAAGTTGAGGAAGGGTATGAATGTGGTTTCAAGTTATTTATAAGCAAGCGAAGAATACTAGGAGAGAGTAGAGGTGTAACAAGTAAGTACAACAATGAGGGAGCAATGATTAAGAGCTCAAGTGAGGAAACAATGAGTATGATATAGGGTGGAATTTGAACAAGTGAAATTGGTATATGTAGAAGTGTTCTTGTACTATAAATCATTATGTGGTCATTTGTGACAAGTTACAAAGTGGTATTTCTAAATTTATGTGTTAGTGCCCATGGGAAACCATTGTGATATATTGTAATTTTTCTTATGAAATCAATATAATAAGAAATCTTTAGAATATTGGGGTTTTCCCTCACTAAGGATTATCCTAGGGTGTATCTTGTGTCATTTTGTCATTTAATGTGTATTTATTATTGTTGGTTACAAAATTGGATGGTCTTTTGGACCCTCCAGCCATGACTACATCAAATTTAAGATCAAAATCTTTGTAACCAACTATAAATATTCGAAATAGGATCATACAACAACCTTCTCCTAAATAAATGATCTTTTTGAGTCTTCCATACTCATGAATCCCTCCATATAATTTAATCAAATCTCCAACATCTACATCCCATTGATATTTCCTCTTCATCGAGTTTCTAAATCCTTAAAGTATTGATTCAAGGTAGAGCGAAAGAAAAAGATTAAACAAGTTTGAATCAATGATAAATTTAAGAAAACCCTCTCAAAAAAAGATAAAATTTTGGCAAGTCTTTCATTTATTTAGAAAAAAATATTAATTTCTATTAGCAAATCTTTCATTTTTTGAAAAAAATGTTAATTTTATTGGCAATTTTTTTTACATCGCTAAAATTTTGTAGAAAATTTTGGGTGAATCTTGAAAAATGATAGGAAAATGCATTAATTATGATGGCATATCCATCCAATCTAAAAATAATTCTTGTGGAAAAGTAGGGGCTCGAGGGTGGAAATTATCATGGGTTAAAGGGGTGGACTATAATATTTACTTGCCACCATTGTTTTAAAATATAATATAACAACCCATTATATTTTGCAAGGTAAAATGTACCCACGATCTATAATTCTCATGGGGCCTAAAATTTATTTTGGATCACTGACTTAATGAATCTCATTTTACTCTATGAGGTAAAATATACCCACAATCTATAATACTCATGAGACCCAAAATTGTAGACCCCGTGAGCATTACAGATCACGGGTACATTTTGCCTCATGGAATACAAGGGTCGTTAGATTATATTGTAAATCAATGGTGGAAACTAAAGATTAGAAATATGGCCCTAGAGAAACTAATAATTATGATATACTATTGGCAAATTAATATAGCTTTCTACTATAATTTATAAAATTTAGGAAAATCTAATGTAATCATGTATCAAATATTGTGGCAAGTTTTTGAGTTCAATTTTTTAATAAAATGATATTTTTGGCAATTTAAATAAAAATATAATAAAATTTTATAAAAATGTGGCAATTCAACTCACATTATAGCTTGAACTATTAGCCAATTTTAGATTATTGGCAAATATTAACCACTAAAAAATTTCACTCGATTGAATATGGAAACAACAATAGTCATCTACAAGGTTACTCATCCACCTCACCCCTTTTTACCTGACATAAACATCAAATACATTCTAATTGCTAATCATCCAAAAAATAAACTCATTTGTTTCAATCTTATGACATATTCTTTATAATGCAACAAATTCACAAACTACTTTACACATAAATAATACTAATATTTCTTTGATATTATTTTAATTGAAACTAAAATTACAACTCAATGATAAATTAAACTCTTCCCTTGTTTTTATATTCTGGAGTGATCAAATTTGTAAATGTGTTTTTAGGGTTTCTAATATATTATTATGGATGATGGAGCCATTTACCATAAGGTATTCATGAATTACATATTTTATTGTCATCGATTTCCCATGTATTGGAATTATTCTGAGATAAATATTATTCACAAAGGAATTTGAATCGCTATCATGATATTTGCTGTTGTTTTTAGCTTTGGAGTTGATTTTAAATATTAATTGGACGTGGATGACATCTTCAAAGAGGGCCCATATTTATGTGGATACTTATTTTGCTAGATTTTTGTCGGATGTCAAATCTTTATGGAGTAATTTATTTATGTAAGTGATCTCAATCTCTTCGTTGGGTGATGCATGGTTGGTAGGGCATATAGTTATGTTTTATATTGTTTATTTTTCATGATTGGATAAGCATTCAAGGCTCTAGGGTCCATGCTTGAGAATATTAAACTTTTGTTCCAGTGTTAAACCATCTATATACTCTAGGTCACATTAGGGATTCATAATCTAAATTGGAATATAGTTTGCACAAAATCTTTCAATATTTGGTTTGTTTGACATTAAGATAAAGGACATTAAAATCTTTTAAAAAATCAAATTATAATTGTGTTTCTATTTTTTAATAAATTAGTGGATAATGATTTTTAAGTTAATTAGGTTGTGTTTAGTGAAGATTTTTCTAAATTTTCAATACTTTTTATGATATTTTTATTGGAAAATAATTTTACGACTATTAATTTTATGTGAAAAAGTTTTTAGTAATAAAATTTTAAAATATTTATGTTGATAAATGATTCTATGGTTATTGGTGTTTTTTTATAAGATCAAATATAAAAGTTATTCAATATAGATGATTCGATATTGAGCAACAATCAAAATCTTAGAAGGTGTTAGCTTTAGTCCTTACTAATATAATCCCCAAAAAATATAACAGTTAAGAAACATTTTTAAGGAAGTTTTTAAATCATTTTACCTCTTTTTAAGTAGAGCTTTGTATGGGATACTAAGTGGGGAAAGGGGAAATAATACTAATAGTATTCACTTTCATGAGATATATGTCTTAGAAAAGTTTGATTCAAAGTTATGAGTTAAACTTTCTTGACTTTAAATTGTAAGGGATTTTTAATTGACTAAGTTTTTATTTATTAGGCCCCATTAATAATGGCTTAATTGTATCCATGTTCCTCTAGATTTTTGTTTTTTTTTTTTGGGTTGAAAACATTATATGATGTTCAATATATTCTTGTTGTGTACCTTTATACTTCTATAGCAATAATAATTTTTCAAAAAAAGCTTTTATAATGACATAGTTTTGTAGGTTTTGTTACTCTACTTCTTATTTGTGTGTGTTTTTTTTTGTATAGGTCAATTTCTCAAAGAAGGGCTTCTTGTTATAATAGGGAAATACATACTAGAAATTAGGGCTTGGTGCTTGTGAGATATATGATTGGCTACAAAAGATATTGGAGGGAAAAGGGTATTTCTTAAGGGAGGGAAAAGGGTATTTCTGAAGGGAGAGAAAATGCTATTATTGATATGTTCTTATTTTTCATCAAGGGGTCTCAAATTTTTCTAAGTCCTTTATAAGTTAGATCATGAAGTCAATTTTTAAATTTGAAGTTAAAAGGGTGATTTTATCTTCTAAATATTTGGAACGACTCTCAGTGTTGTGAAAATCAAGTTCTAAAAGTCAAAGACCAGTTTTCTTTTCTTAAATTAGAGTTTTAGAGTTTCATGCTTTCATACAATTTTATCAAGTTGCACTTCACCTCCAACTTTTGCTAAGGTACATGATAGGGTTTTTTAATTT
>VDFB02344785.1:0-115317 GCA_007258455.2 Sequoia sempervirens
CACCATCCAATCCTCTACTCACTCATTTCTATCCATTTAACTCCACTTTATCCATACATTCTCATTATCATATAAATTTACTATAATTAGCTTTTTTTACACACATGTCCACACATATTCCTATATATTTTTGCACCATCTTGAAAAGGAACCAATTGGAAATCCTATGCATTGCAAGGAACATCATTGTAAGAATATTTTCTTTGGAGCACAAATATAAACTTCCATTTGCATCAAATCATTCTATGACATAGAAGATTATAAATAGTCATTGGAAATTTTTCCAACTATAAAGCTACTCTAAGCAAGGGGTCAATCTAGGAGAATCTAGCTCAAAGCGCAAGCATCACAATTATACACAATTTATAGACTTGTCAAAACATTCCCATAATAGAGAAAATCAAATATCACAAAACACATGTTATTTATAAATAATATATATTTTCAATTTACCACAACAAAAAAAACTCTACATTATATCAAACTTTTATAAAAAAAAAATGGCTATGCCACTGAACATTTTATTGATTAAAGAAAGTTTACAAACCCTAGTTCAAAAGGAACATACAGGCAAGAAAGAACTAGGGAAGAAAACCTCTGGTTGTAGCTCCAAAAATAAGACAAAAGACTATTCCTATAACCCCAACTAGACCTAGAAAGAAACCCCATACATGAGAATATCAATTAAACCCCTAGAGAAGCCTCCCACAAGAAAAAAACCTAGAAACAAGATACATTGGCTTGATATCAAAAACCAAAGCAGATCATTTCACCACATCAAGTGGCAGGCAAGATCTAGCTTCATAGTAAGACAGTGGCAGAAGGTGGTCCAAAGATAGTTTTATTTTTTTCTTCCGAGTTGAAATATCACTGTTGAATGTCCTGAAAGCTTCATCAAGCAAAAAATGCACTGCCAAAGATAGATTAACACCAGTGGGTAAGACCTCAGGAGGAATTTTTTCCATAAGCAGACTACACCCCGAAATTGTTTCAACAAAGTTATCACTCGTAATTCCCAACCTGATAATCATAAGAAGATCTCCAAAGTAGCCATTAGAAAGAAAAGCATTTATATTAATAAAATCAGCAATAGGAAAAGAATGATGATCTAAGTTGTATAAATTTAATGCTTCACAAAGATCCGAAATAGACATCAAATCAAGAACAATAACATCATCACCAAGATCGAAGATTACTCCAAGTTTTCCATGAACAAGCAAACTAGGAACTGATATTTCCTTTTGAATTAATACCATTGAAACTCAATACTAGGCTAATATTACCTTTTGAAATAATACCACCAAAACTCAATTCTATACAACCAGAGCTGTGAAAGTGCTGACAAAAATGTAAACAAAAGGCAGCCAAGAAGGATCAAAGCACAACCCATATAAAGTACCAAGTATATCATTCATATGGTTGTACCAAGGAAGATTGATCCCTTCAAACCACTACCAAGCAGACATAGACTATAGTATTCAAACTCTGTAGATTGCAAAGTCTCATGTAGCCACAGGCCACAAATTAATGGTTTCCATATTCAATTATTCCAATTAAGCCCGAGTCATGTGACCATAAAAGAAGGCCACAAAACAATAATATTCATATTCAATAATTCAATAGTGCTTGTAGTGGAGAGAAGAGAAACATAATCAAAACCAAAGCACAACCATAGAAATCCTCTGGTCGACAAAGCTACCCAAAGAGATCACCACGAAGCCAATGTAATGGAGATGACCATATAAAGTGATTAATGAGATATACCAGTGGATCACAAAATATGACTAGAGAAACAAAGTAAAGCACCACTTCATGAGGCCAAATAAAGGATCAGCCAAGGAGAAGACCCTAAACAGCCGATACCAAACATAAAAACCAAATCCAAATTTGTAAATGAGATCTTTTTTGCTTCATAAAATTAGATGAAGATCAATCTCATTAAATATTGTAAAGGATAATTCCTCATCAATAGCTCTATTTGCTAAATAATCAGCCAAAGTGTTTGCTTCCCTGTAACAATGGGATATTGAAAATGTATTAAACCACTTTAATTGATTTAGCACCTTGTCTAATAGATATTGAAGTTGCCAAACATATGTTTTTCTCCTTGAAACAGCATGAAAAACAACCATGGAATCACCCTTGATTGATAGAGATTTAATTTTTAGGAACCTCGCAATATCCAAGCCCATACTAAGGGCTTCAAGTTCAGCCATGTTATTTGTTCCCCATGGCAACATTTTGCAAGCTGCCTTAACAATTTTAGCTCCTGAGTCTCTTATAACTATACTAGCCCCAAATTTACCAAGGTTACCTCTTGATGCTCCATCATAGTTTAGTTTAAAATAATTTACTAGGGGAGGAAGCCATTTGGCTTGTTTGTGTGCCAAAATCTTATCTACTTTATTAGTGAAAGAACCATGGAACGGTAAAGTTTTGATGAGAGGCCACTTTTTAATTATGACACCATCCCAATTAGAGAAGGATTTTAAGGATTCAATATACTTAAAAATAAAGGATCTAACCACTTCAAAATTTGAGGATTCCAATTTGATCAACACCTCCTCAATAGTAGAGCTCTTGCAGTTAAAAATTATGTTATGATATTGCTATCAGGATTCAACCGTGTAGTTTCGAGTCAAACTCATTGACCCATGTTTCATGAGTAGTGGTTCAACTAGAACCCATCTCTCATGATATCTAATGGTCCACTTAGCACTCATTGCATCTAGGTGATGCTCACAGAGGTGAAGCACTGGTCCGTCCCGGGAGGTCACCCATCCCAGTACTGCTCCAGCTCAAGCGTGCTTAACCAGGGAGTTTTCTCCGTTGCCCGCTGAGTTGAGCCACTATTTCGGCAAAACTCGTGCGTTGTGTTTATGAAACTCATAATAAAGTTCTTTAGTCATCACCGATAGGTGAGGTTTCAGCTGCTGTCAAATTATGATATTGTTATCAAGATTCAACCGCAGTAGCCTTGGAGTCAAACCCAATAACTGACCGCAAACTACAGCTGAATCCTGATAGCAATATCATAATTTGACACGCTGTGGAAAAATACCTCCCACTTATCAATTGATGAGCTAAAGGGGCTCTATTATGAATGGTTCATAAGGCACAACACTTGCTGAAGGTTTTGCAAATGGGGTAACAACTCAAGCAGGCTTAACCTTGGAGAAAACTCCCCTGTTGCCAGCTGAGCCGAGCAAAGACTGGATGGGTGACCTCCCGGGACGGACCAGTGCTTCACCTCTGTGAGCATCACCTAGATGCAATGAGTGCTAAGTGGACCATTCGATATCATGAGAAATGGGTTCTTGTTGAACCACTACTCATGAAACATGGGTCAATGAGTTTGACTCGAAACTACATGGTTGAATCCTGATAGCAATATCATAATTTGACACACTGTGGAAAAATACCTCCTACTTATCTAAAAATTATGTTGTTTCTCTCATTCCAAATGCACCATAATAGTAAGGATAGTGTAACTAACCATAAGCAGTAGAAAAAGGAAGAAGAATGTAAAAGGGGTCAAGATTGAAATTGAATAGATAAGATGGGGCACACCATATAAACCCAACTTAATTTTGTAAAGATCCAGTACGAGTAATGAGTTGTGAAAGGGTAATGTAGAAAAAGATGATCCATAGTTTCCAAAAAATAACCACAGTAGACACATGGGAAGGCAGCCACAAGCCCTAGCTTGTCTAACCTCTCAATAGTTAAAGCCCTACCATTGACAGCAATCCAAGGAAATGCACTAGCTTTGGGAAGGCAAGCTTCATGCCAAAAGAGAGTCTATGGAAGATCATATTTATTTAGTGAGTCCAAAAGAGAAATGTATCCATCTTTGACTGTGTAATCTCCTGACTTTGATTTGGTCCAAATTAGGACATCATCCTTAGGTGCAACAACAATGAACCATTTCCCCATCTCCTTCTTATAAGCTTCTTTGATAGATGAGGGAATATTTAAGTTATCAACAAATTTCCAAGAAATTCTTGGAGTGGAGTCAATGTATTCAATATTAAAATAGTCCGCAACCGGAGGACCCCATAGATTATTTAAGAGCTCTTTTAAATTCCCCCAATCTGTAAATGAAGAGAGAATAGGATAACCATTCCACCTATCCTCCCAAAATTTTGTTTTTTCCCATTGTGGATCAACCATGAAAGGTGGGGGAGGATGATAGATCTGCATGAAGATAGAAAGTTCCATATTGTTGAGCCTTTAGGTAATGAGGAAGCCCTAAATAGAGATTCTCATGGGAGTAGGTGAAGATATTTTGAAAAAAATAGTTTCCCCCATCTTGACTGAGGATTTTTGTATAGTTTCCAAGTAAGCTTTGCACCTAGGGCAGAATTTTGAAGTTTGAGATTTCTTATTCTAGTTCCACCCAGATCTTTTGGAAAACATACCTTATCCCAAACAATAAGAGGTATTTTTCCTTTACCCCCAACATTATCATTCCACAAAAAGGAGCGTAAGATGGATTTCAGAATGTTTAGGGTATGACATGAGGCCTCTAGAATAGACATCATGTAAATTGGAATGGCATTCAAGATAGATGTTACCATTTGAATTTTCCTAACAAAAGTTAGCCACTTGTGTTTCCATAGGGAAATTCAATCCGATATCAACTTTCAAATTCTCTCCCAGAAAACATGAAGATTATTTCTAACAAAAAATGGTACACCAAGATAGGAGCAAGGAAAAGATCCCACCGAATACCCCCAGAATTTAATTAATCTATTTTGAATAAAATCTGGCACATTTTAGAGGAAGATTTTTTATTTAGAGGGGTTAATTTTTTGACCTGAGGTAGATGTAAATTTTTTTATTATATTTTTTATTACCTTTGCTTCAGGTATTGAGGCATGCCCATATAGTAAAGTTTCATCTAGAAATATTCCATGAGTTTGAGCTTCTTGCATATTTGGGATTAGGATACATTTCCATGCTCCTAAAACGTTTGCTCTTTTTATTGATCTACTTAGGCCTTTGGTCATTAGAATGAATAGAAAAGGAGATAATGGATCCCCCTGTCTAATGCCTCTATTTGAAGGGAAGAAACCACATGAAGAGTTGTTTAGTAATACTAAAAAACTTGCAGTTGAGATGCAAGAAGAAATCCATTTAACTCATTTTTTTGAAAAACCCAGTCTACGTAGGATAGCCAACAAGAAGTGCTAGTTTACCCTATCATAATCCTTCATCATATCCAATTTGAGAATCATAGTTGGCATTTTATGTTATTTAATTGAGTGCAGTATTTCATGGGCTACAATGGCACCTTCTGTGGAATCTTTTCCCAACACAAAACCACCTTGTTCCTCTAAGATAACATGTGGGATGATCTTTGCAAGGCGAATGGAGATTACTTTGGTGAAAATTTTATAAATGGTGTTGCAAAAAGAGATGGGTCTAAAATCAAAAAAAGGTACTTGGAGAATCAATTTTTGGTATAATAGCAATGAAGGTATTATTAAGTTCTTTAAGGATAGTTCTATTACGTCTAGCTTCTTCAAGTGCCTGCTAGACATCAAAACCAATTAATTCCCAACATTTTTTAAAGAAATTGGCAGTTAATCCATCAGGGCCCAGAGCTTTTTTAGGAGATAAATCAAAGAAAATAGTTTTAACTTCCTCTATCAAGAAAGGGGACATTAACATAATATTGTCATTGCAAGAGACCATAGTGGGAATGGCCTCAAGAATGGAATTTTTGATTGAAACAGGTTCGACATTCAACAAATTTCCAAAAAAAGATATAGCTTCTTTAGCAATCTTGTTATCATCTTCCAAGAGAGTTCCATTTGTGCTTGTAATTGAGGAGATTCTACCTTTTTGTCTCTTAATTTTTGCAGAAGCATGGAAACAAATTTGGTATTTCTATCACCATCTGCAAGCCATGTATCATGAGACTTTTGTCTCCAATAACATTCTTCTCTACGAAGAACTTCCTCAAGTTGTGAAGTTAGAGATTTTTGACGAGCATAAGAAGCTGAGTTCAGACCATTTATTATCACAACATTATTTAAAGATTCAATTTCATTCTGAAGACGTATTTTTTCTGTGAATATATTTTTGAAATGCTACTTATTCCATATTTTTATTTTCCCTTTTAGGAATTTCAGTTTTTTAGCAATCTGAAACATCCAAGATCTAGAAAAGAAAGGGGAATTTTGCCACCAAAACTTTATAAGAGGGATGAAGGATGAATCCTTGAACCAAATTGGTTCAAATTTGAAGGGAATCTTAATAGCAACTCTATTTTCAATGATATTGAAGGACAATGGGAAGTGATCAAATCCTGGGAGACTATGAATGGTACAAGATACATCTAAATCCAAGTCTAACCATGAAGAAGATAGTAAGAAACAATCTAAACATTCAGAAATTTGATAAAAATATTTCCTTTTATTGGTCCAGGTGAAGGAACCATTCAATGGTTTGCTGTCAAATAAATAATTTCCATAGACAATTTTTTTGAAATCCCTCATTACTCTTTTATTTGGAATAATACAACCTAACTTTTTAGAATCATCTAAAACAACATTAAAATCTCCACCAATCACAACCAAGGAATCCGAGAGAGGTTGTAGAACCAAAGATATAGAATTCCATAACTGTTGTTTCTCAATGGAAGATACAGGACTATATATGTTAAATAGCCAGAGTTTGATGTTGTTGAATTTACTTTTTACTAGAGCAAGGCCCCAATTAGAAAAGGAGAAAATTACCCTAAGAGCAACATTGTTTTCATTCCAAAGAAATGCTAGCCCCCCAAAAGCACCTAAAACTGAGTGAGAATAGAATTTCCATTTGGACCATTTTGAGAATAATGAAAAAGCAAAGCTTGAGTTCAGTTTAGTCTCTTGCAGTAAAGCCATGTCAAAATTTATTAAGGCAAGTTGATGCCTAATTGGGTGCTTCTTGTTAGGGGCATTTAAGCCCCTAACATTCCATGAAGTGAGCTTTATTTTGCTTGAGGGGAGGAATCTTCTCCCCTAATCCCCTAAGTTTTGTTTTTAGAAATCTTTCCTGCAAAAAACTCCAATTGTAGGTTTTGTTTAGCAGCCCCAAACCTTGTCATCGAGGGGCTAAAAGTCATTTTCTTCTTTGCAGGTGAAAATAAATTAGTTTGAATCCCTGCATCAATCTCAAATTGATTTTTCTTCTACTTCGGTTTACACCCCCTTTTTGACAGTGAAGATAGGGGCATGATTGAGAGATGGGTAACTTTTCTCATAAAGATGGGCTTATAACCATGTCACCCATGCTAACCAATTGTATTGGATTCACAGATGGCTCCTCCACCTGGACATCATTCATAATGGGAATATCAAGTTCTTTCTCAACTTGTAGCATGTCATTCTCAATGTTCGAAAAAAAATTTCCCTAAATTTCCTCATTGAAAGTATTCTTTGAGTCCTTAATTATCTGATGAATTTTATCAATCAATTGTTGATCCTTTGAAAATTGATTTAGAGATTTATCTAAGGATGGTTGGGTGGCAACTAGACCCACTAAGTCTGAGCTTGATTGAGTTTTTCTTCTCATCCCAACAGGTCTAAACAATTCTCTATGTCTTTTTTTCTGAGAGACTTATGGTTTGCAAAGGTGAACAGACCATAGCCAAACTAGGACTGTTACTAACCCGAGTTGAATCCCATAGTTTTGGTGTGGGTATTTGATCTAAAGTGGTGAATGTCAAGTTGTTAGATCCCTTTCTTATGTTACTTGTATGGCGGATTTCATTTTTCACTTTTGTCTTGATTCCTATCTCCATTTGAGGCTTTAGAGACCTTATGTTTAGGGCATTTTTCAAGGGACTAACAAGGTTGCTCTTAAAAAAATTTGTAGAGGAAGAGACCTAGGGCCTACCACTAAATTTCCCAATTTGGTTGAAGCTATCTTTCCATCAAAACCAAGACCAATATTTGTTAAATCTTTAGAGGATAGTATTTCAAAAGGGCTTCTAGTCAAAATCCTTTTACCATATTGATTCGGGTTCCTAGTCAAAATCCCTTTACCATATTGATTCGGGTTCCTAGTTAAAATCCCTTTACCATAATGAATCTGAGCAATAGAATTCTAGTTTTTATCAAGTTTGAACAAATTCCCCAATGGAGTTGTGACATTTAGAAGGGGATTAGGAAGTGCACTTCCCTAAATCTCCATATCAGCCTCAGTGTCTTTGCTTGGAGAAATGGGTTTATCAAGTAAGGAGGAAATATGAATTGCCATGTTTACTGTAGGCATCTAAAGATTAGAGATTTGATTAGGCCCATTTCTATCATAAATTTGTCTGTTTAAGGAAGAGTGGGATCAATTTCATTAGACATGTCAGAATTCAATTGATTTGACATTGCCTTAAACATTTTATCAAATTTTCCAAGAAATTCATTTAGAGATTTTGATTGTGTAATCTTGAGTCGTTTGAAAAGAGGAGCATCATATTCAATCACTACTTTCTTAAACCAATCTAAATTCTTAATTATGGATTGTCACCATGTACCATCCAAAGATTTGATAATACAAGCACTCGGTAAATTTTTGTTTGGATTTACCAACACACAAATTCTTATGACAAAAAAACCATCAGAGATCCGCAAATCTGAAAGTAAAAATTTCCCAAACGAATTACCATTTTTTTCTAGAATATCTGTGTCAAAAAATTCAAAAGGGAGTTTTGGCAGAGAAAACCAAATTGGAAAAGAATCAGATAGTTTCAAATCTGGTTCAAAGAAGGGGTGCCATGGGAAAATGAAAACAATGTTTTTACCAAACTAGACGAATTTTCTATCAAGAACTTGCTTTTTAGCTCCAATAGAATCCATAACCAAAATGAAAGTATTGGTCGATATTACCTGAAAAAAAATAGCATACCATACCACTGAGAGTGAACCTTTGTGTGCAACTTAGAGAGACCCATACCTTCCCCCCACATCTGGAAAATAACAAAATATTTGTAAAGATCCTGACACTTTTGTCTTAGAGGCAACTTTTCCACACTTACAGATGGCAGCAGGAGCCAGATATCCTCTTTAGGGTTTGGAGAGGCCAAAGCCCCACTCGCCTCCAACCCAACAAGGTTTTATTTTCTATGATCTTTATTGGAATCGAAAGTCAGAGCCTTAGGGTTAGAGTCTTGAGCAACATGAGAGACTGTGAAAAATGGCGAGCCATGACCGACACCATCCAAGGTGTCTTTGGAGTCAAGATCCCTAAATTTCTTAGGGTTAAAAGAAGCCTTCATCACAGTTTCCACGACGGAGACCTGTTGGCCCCAGGACAAGAGGAGGGCACATAATCTTCCATATTCCCAGTTTCTTCCCCGACCCCCACATACCCATATCGGTTACGACACTCTGATATTTTGGCTTGCCTCAGACGTAGATTTACAATAGTATTCTCAACCCTCAAATCCCTATTTGGCAACCATGCTTAGTTCAGCCTTTTATTAGGTTTTCCAAGCTTTTTAAAGTACTCAAATCTTGGAGCCTGAGATGGGTTATTTTTTAAACTCTCTGTAGCTTTGTCAATCCATTTACCTGCATGGTACACCCATTATAGACAATGATCAAGCCTGCCTTCAATAGGAGTACCCATAGCTGCATCCACCCAATTACCTCCTTTGAAAACCCATTGAGGAACATGCTCTGAGATATAGTTCAACCCCAGTGGCAGCAGATTGTTTAGAGCACCGTCACCCCACCTGCCCTTCTCCTCCTTCCTTCCACCTTGCCAACCTTCCTTTCTCGGCCACATCAAATCTTCTTTCCCCATTTTTGTGCCAAATCTTCTTTCCCACCTGCCCTGCTCCTCCTTCCTTCCACATTATATCAAACTTATTCCTCAACATTAATCCTTAAAAACTAAACACTCTTACTCTTTTACATTTAATTTTTTAAACTCCTAAAAAAAATTTAACTATTTTAATTCTTTTTTTTTTCTAATAATTGTTCATTTGATATCATTTAACTTATGTCACAATTTATAACTTCATAAGAATATTATATATTCTATTTAAAAATATAGTTAAAAAAAAAATCACTTCATATTCATTACAAAACTTACTAACGAGAACCATATGCCTACTAAACTAGGCACATGAGTTTTCATTGTATCCAAATCATCAAATTGCCAACTAATCACATGTTAATCAGCATGAAAACAAATAATGAACAAAATATTCTAGCATGAAAATGTGAGAAAAACTTATGACTTTCCAAGAAATGGGAAGGGCACTCTGATCAAAATTGTTATGTTATTTGAACTGCTTAAATTTTTCAAGGCACAACAGATTGGACTCATCTCATCATGAGACCTCTGATTTTCTCTTCAAATGAAGAAGCTTGAAATCCTTTTCCTATAGCTTTCGAACTCCTTAGAATGCTTTTCTGTCCTTTCCACCACGATCACAAATAAACAAACAAATAAACACTTTTCTAAAAAATGGAAAAACTACGCATTCAACTATATTTGTTTCAATTAAATACACCATATACAATAAAAATAAGTTTAGTAAAAATTGTATATAATTACAAAATTAGTACATTTGAATCTTACGTTTTATGTATTTACATAGGTAGTATATATACCAAAATCTTTCCCAGATTTTGAGCGATATTTACACAAATAACTATTACCAAAAAAATTACCAAATTTAACAAAGAAACAAAGAATGTTTCTTTGCATTGGCCCAAATTGTCACAATTTAACAATTTTTGCTCTGGTTCCATTTTCAATATTCACTTTCTAGAGGCTCTCCTATTTTCATTGTTCAAACTTAATGCTCAACTTTCAATCTTCATAGGCTCTGTATTCACATGAATTATTCAATTAATCAACAAAATTCTCTAGGAATTAAAGAATTTTAAAACACTTACACGGGACTAATTACAAAGGTCAGCTAGAAACCCCATCCAAAGTAGCAGCAGGAAACATTTTTCAAATCTGAGACTTGAAAATCTACAATTAAAGCTGCCAAGCGCACAAAATTCCTTTCCTCTTCATTCAAATGTCTCATTCTGAAACAAAACATAAAAAAATTTAACCTTCTCAAGCAAAAAGAAAAGGCTAACAACAAAGCCTCCAATAAATATACAAACCAGCAAAGCAGAAGGCATATAGCTTTTTCCCTAAGACAAGAACTTAATTCTACAGCACAACCAAATATTTTCTCAGCCAAAAGTTATCCAACAGAAAGTAAAATAAACTAGCTGAAACAAACAAGGGAAGTGGAGTTTATATATCAAATACAAAAATATATGAATCTAAATTTTTATAAATATAATGAAAAATGTATTTCTATATATCCACATTCCACACAAAGTATTATAATTCATATTTAACAAATATAATAAGAAATAAAAATAGATCTATGAATAATAAAAATATCCAAATTCAGTATTTTTTTTTTTGTCAATCATCTTAAAAAAAGTAAAACCAGACCTAATTCATAAACCAACAGGTTAGAAAGATAACAACAAAAAATAGAAAATAACAATATCACAAAATTCCATATTTTGCAGGCAGTAATAATTTCTTTATTATTGATGCTTTTGTAAAAAAGAACTACACTGCTGCACTGATCACAACCTCTAAAACTAGATTGCTAAACCTAAAAACTAGGCATGCATATGTCGTGCATTATCCATGTGCTGAAAGATAGGCTCGTTGAAAACAAATTTTGTAAACTGAAACTTAAAAAAGCAAACTAAGACTAATAACTAAAAGTCTAGACTTATAAATTTGTGCATGCAAACGAGGGAAGTGTAGCGCAAAGTTTATTGCCAGATCTATGCCTTTTCAACTTCCACCTTCTCTGTTCATCCACTTTCATACCTATCTTGTCCATGCAAAAAAATGGTTACAAAACTATTTTATTCACATTACCACTTGCTCTATACCGAAAAAACAAATTCATTGTATTGAAGTTTATGTTTATCCCCATTCACTCTTTACATAATTTTTTTTTTAAAAGTTGCTACAACCATTTTATATTTTATTTAAATTTTTTTAATTAATGGGAGTAAAAGTAGCACATGACTTCCACCTACTTATCATTTTCAATGAAGCTTCAAAAACTTAACACAAAATATTCGTTGAATGCTTTCACTATATAACGCCTCTCCACGTAATAAAATTTATATTTTAAAACAAAATTTTACTTTTAAATAATATCTATTTTTATATTCAACAAAATTCTAAATTTTTAAGATTCATCTATATAATTTTCTTAATATTCTCTTTCAATTTTTAAAATCTTTATCATCTATGAATTATGATCTATCTTTCATTTTTCTATAAATTTTAATTTAATCTATTTTATTTAAAGTTCAATTAACTTATTTTAATTGCTTGTAAACATTAATATATAATTTTAAATTTCATTTTAAAATTTAATATATAACTTTCAATTTTAAAATGAGATGTTACTTTTAAATAATATCGATTACTTTTTATTTAAAATTGATAGTTATATATTAAACTTTCAAATGAGTGGATACAGGGTAAAGAAAAAATTACAAGTATTGAAATTGAGAGGTAATATGACTATTTTCTCTATTTCTAGAGCATATTTGAATAATTCAAATAAAGAAAAAGGAAAAGTCATTAAATGAATTGCTTGGAAAACATGCCTAGAGCTTTTATCATTTGAAATCTTCCCTAGCATGCATTTCGGTTCATTTTATTCTTAATCTATTCATTTTAATAATGTTTCACATATTCAGTGACAAGAAGAGGGTGGTGAAAATTGTGGTGACTCGCATAATGAAAGAGATGGAGAAGGTGCCATTACATGTTGCCAAGCATCCAGTGGGTCTAGATGAAGCTATGAGAAATTTTGACACGACTGCACTTCAATCTATTGGCTCGACATAGATCGTGGGAATCTGGGGAATGGGTGGCTCCGGAAAAACCACTCTAATGAGGGCGCAGCTTGAGAGACTTAGAAAGTAACTCACAAACAAGAGAATAATTTTCTTATTCAGAAAAATGGAGCTTCTTACATACAGAGGATCTCAAATCCCCAAGTTCTTCAACACATGCAAGTTACAGAAAGCTACAGAATCACCCTTTCGCAATATGCGAGCTTGTCCCCAAAAAGTTTCTCAAAATTAGAAACCCCGCCCATAAATAGAGCCCCTCATTATTTTGGAGCCAAAACAACATTCAAATTTGAGTTTATGCAGTTTGGCGCTGAAAATTTACAACATGAAGTTCAAATTTCAAAAGAGCATTTGCAATTGTATCTTCTAGAAAGTGTGCCAACTTCCCGAGGCCATAACTTTTGATCTGGGACTCCGATTCGCGAACCGTTTGAACCGTTGGAAAGGTCATGAAGTCAATAACACGCTTGAAATCCACTATGCTGATTTTGGCAAGTTTTGGGGCCAATCCGGGAACTCTAAGTGCCTCAAATCTAACTTAGAAGATTTTCAGGTGCAAATATGGGAAACTAAAACTGCAATATCTTTCCACCCAAGAATAGAAAATAAAACCCGTAAGTGGGAATTTCATCGCGGTAAAAGGGTATCCAAAAATGTAAAAACATCTAAAAACCAAGAAACTTGAAATTTAACTATTTTTGGGTGATGCAAGATTGCCCTTACACCACTGGATGCTCCTGCATCAGACACCCAGGGTAATTTGAGAAGTGAACCTGTCACGTCTCAGATAGTGGAGGAAAAACCCAAATGGTAAACCTCTACCTTAGGAAACCAAGATGAATCTTCAATAGGCCTTCCTTTCCATTTCACCAGATATTCTTCATACTACCTATTCCTGGTACTCCTTCCCACACGACTATCCAAGATTTCTTCAATCTCCTCCTTTTCTGAATTAGGTGCTAGAATCCCACACTGTTTCATCATTGGTACTTCCTCTACGCCACCTTCATGATACTCTGTCAAATCTTAAATGTTGAACACAAGGGAAATATTGAATCCATTCGGCAACAATACCTCATATACATTCCCTAAATCACGCCTCTTCAAAATTTTGTAGGGACCGAACTTCTTCATCTTTAATTTGTTATATGTTCCCACTGGAAACCTTTCTTTCCTCAAGTGCACCATCACTTCATCACCAATCTAAAACTCCTTATACCTCCTCTTCTGATCTACCTTAGCCTTATACTACATATTCATCTTGTTAATATGTTCTCTTACCTTCTCATGTATATCCTTGATGTGTTCTACAAAATCTTCAGCTTCAGCACTTATTTTATTCTCTTGGTCCATCTTCCTCAATTCTGGAGTTGTTCTGGGGCTACCTCCATACACAATCTGGAATGGTGATCTACGGGTGCTTCTATAAAAAGAATTGTTGTAAGAAAATTCTGCTTGGGGTAAGATCAAGTCCCATCCCTTGGATTCATCTCCTCCCAAACATCTCAGTAGGTTACCTAGACTCCTGTTAACAACCTTTGTCTGCCCATCTGTTTGTGGATGGTGTGCAGAACTGAACTTCAACTTTGTCTTCAGCTTCTTCCACAAGGTCCTCCAAAAGTACCCCACAAATTTGGTGTCACGATATGAAACAATACTCTTTGGCAGACCATGTAGCCTCACCACCTCTTTGAAGAACAAGTCAGCAATGTGGACTGCATCATGGGTCTTCTAACATGGAATGAAATGTGCCATCTTCAAAAACCTATCGACCACCACAAAGACTGAATCATTCCCTCATTGTGTCCTTGGAATACCAAGAACAAAGTCCATACTTATATCCTCCCATGGCCTCTCTGGTATAGGTAAGGGCTAATATAAGCCTGTATTCTGACTCACTCCTTTAGCCATCTGATATACCCTGCAACTTTGTACAAACTTCTTCACATCCTGTGACAACTGAGGCCAATAATAATGCTCACTGATAATGGCAATGGTCTTATCTTAACCAAAATGTCCTACCATTCCTCCACTATGCTTCTCATTTATCAGGTTCTCCCTCATGGAACTCTTCGAGATACACAATTGACTTCCCTTAAATAACATGCCATCTTGGATTATGAAATCCAACCACCTTGTCATGTCCACTATAGCAGGGTCCTTGCAAGCTTTCCAAGCCTCTGCGAAATTAGGATCTTCTGCATATAGTGTCTTAAGTTCATTGAACCCAACCACTTCAATATCCATCTTTTTCATCAATGTATGCCTCCTACTTAAGGCATCTGCAACCCTATTTGACTTCCCACTCCTATGTTTCAAAACAAAGGTATAACTCTACAAAAACTCTACCCATTTCATATGCCTCTTATTTAATTTTCCCTGACTATTTAGGTACTGCAAGGCCTGATGATCAATATATATAAAAAATTCCTTCAGCAACAAATAATGTCTCTGTTTCTTTAATGCTTGAACTATTGCATAAAATTCCTGATCATATACAGAATACTTCCTCTTGGCATCATTTAACTTTTCACTAAAATAGGAAATGGGCTTACCTTCTTGACTCAACACTGCTCCAATGGCACAACCACTGGCATCACAATCCACCTGAAACACCTTGTTAAAATTTGGGAGGGCTAGAACAAGTTGCTCTGTTACCTTCTTCTTCAATAGTTCAAAACTCTTTGCCACTCAAGTGCTCCACTTGAATTATTTTCTATCCCCTCTCATTGTTTCAGTTAGGGGTCCACAATACTACTGAAGTTTCTAATTAACTTTTTATAAAAACTAGCCAAACCATGGAAAGATCTCACCTCGGTAGCAGTTCTTGGGGTAGGCCATTCCATAATAGCCTTCACCTTCTCTGGGTCCATCTTGAGACCTTCTGTTGAGACAACAAACCCCAAGTACACTAACTCCCTCTTCACAAAACTTCACTTCTTCATATTAATCAACAATTTATCTTCTCTTAACTTCTCAAAGGCTCTCTAAATATGCATCAGATGCTCATCCAACATCTTACTGAAAATAAAAATATCATCTAAATACACAATAACAAAAATTCCCAGAAATTCTTTTAGTACCTCATTCATGAGCCGCATGAATGTGCTCAATGCATTGGTTAGCCCAAAAGGCATGACTAACCACTCATATAGGCCCTCATTGGTCATGAAGGCAGTCTTACATTCATCTCCCTTTCGAATCCGGATTTGGTGATATCCACTCTTTAGATCAATCTTTGTGAAGTGCTGAGCTCCACTCAAATAGTCTATCAGGTCATCCATCCTTGGCAGGGGAAATCTATACTTGATTGTTATCTTGTTTATGGCTCAGGAATCTGTACACATCCTCCACTCCCCATCTTTCTTTGGTGCTATTATAGCAGGTACTACACATGGACTCAAACTCTCCCATATCAAACCCTTTCTCAACAACTCTTGAACTTGTATGTTCAACTCCTCATTTTATGTTGGAGTCATTCTATGAGTTGTCTTATTTGGCAAACTAGCTCCAAGAATCAAGTCAATTTGATGACTAATCTTCCTTATTAGTGGTAAACCCTCAGGTACATTATCAGAAACAATATCCTGAAACTCATCCAACATCCCAGAAACTTCTTCTGGAACCTTCTCACTATCCTCCTTACTCACTCTAGGAATCAATGGACAACACACACTCATGCTTCATACCTTCTAAATATTTTCTTCCATCTACATAACAAATTCTAGCACTACTGCATACCTTGTGTTCGGTCTCCTTTAGGGGTTTCAACTTGTGACGAACCCCATCCTTTGTCAAAGAATAAGTTTTTGCATGGCCATCATGTATAGCTCACCTATCAAACTGCCACGGCCTCCCCAACAACATGTGACATGCATCCATGGGGATGATATCACAGAGTACCTCATCATGGTAGCTCCCGATCTTGAACTTTACTAGGCACTGCTCATTGACCAAAACTTTGTGGTTTGTCTGCAACCAGGAAATCTGATATGGGTGCGGGTGTCTTTCCCTCTTCAGCTTCAACTTTGTGACCATCTCTTCTAACACTAGATTATCCGTACTCCCACCATCAATAATGACATCACAACATTTTCCTTCACACTTGCACCTTGTGCGAAATAGATTCTTCCTCTGTTCTGGTTCCTTTTCCTCAATCACCAGGGCTCTCCTAATCATTAGGGCTTCTCCCCTTTCAGCATCATCTGAATGTTCAGATTGGGCCTCCTTATCTACATGCGCAACCCTTCCATGACCTTTTGGCCTTTTGTCTGCCCTTCCTTAGTGTTTTGGACATTCATAGGCTCGATGCCCTTCTTCACCACACTGGAAACACGTTCCTTTGAAACCACCTCTTCCAGATCCTTGTCTATATCTCCCTCATCCTCTACCTCTTTAATCACCATTATTTTGATCACGAGAGTGGTAGAAGTTGTCATTCCTTTGGCTTCGGCTGGTACCCACATTTTCACTTTTCTTTTCATCATCATTTCGGCTTCCTGAAGGTCTTCCACTGCCCTTTCTGTTTTGACCTCCTTATCCTTTTTGTTTGCCATCAAATATTTTGTTCAAATTCTCTTCCACCTTCAGAGCAAACTGATACACATCCTCAATGGTGGTCATTCTGACTAGGCTTAACTCCTCTTGAATGCTCAATCGTAACCCATTAATATATCTAGCTACCTTCTCCTTATTGGCCTCTGTGTGACCCGTTCTGATGATTATCTTGTGAAAATATTCAATATATTCTTTCATAGATCTGCTTCCTTGCTTCAACCCTTGCAATTTCTTCAATAGATCTAACTCGTAGTCCACTGGTATGAACTTCTTCTTCAGTTTCTCTACCATGTGATCCCATCTGGTGATATTTCCTTTTCCTCTTCGATTTCTTTCCAACTAGACCTCTTTCCACCAAATACTGGCATGGCCCTTCAGCTTCATTTTCCCAAACTTAACCCAATCTAGGTCCTCTATTTCCTCATACTCAAAATATTCTTCTAGCTCATTGATCTAGTCGATCAATTCTTTCGGGTTCAGACTTTCAGAATAATTGGGGACTTTTGTTCTGGGTCTTTTCTCGATCTTTGAAATGGCCCTTATTAGTTGCATTTGGTCTTGATCAATTGCTTCTTCTTCCTCTTCTATGTTTGAACCTTCTTCCTTTCCTTCATCCTCACTTTCCTCCCTCAGGTTTAAACCTCTTCTCAACTACTCTTGTAATGCATCAATCTGTCTTTGGAGGGCTTCCAGTGCATCTCTTCCACCAGTATTTTTGCCGCCTCGACCACCTTTGGCACCACCATGCCTACCAGGCATCACTCTTGGAGGCATCTTTCTTGACCTCAACCCACAACCACGATCCTGGTGCGAACTGCCTCACGATCGGCGATCTGTCCACATGCTCAAGAAAACCCACTCTGATACCACTTGATGAGGGCGTAGCCCAAGACATAGAAAATAACTCACAAACAAGAGAATAATTTTATTATTCAGAAAAATGGAGCTTCTTACATGTAGAGGATCTCAAATCCCCAAGTTCTACAACACATGCAAGTTACAGAAAGCTATAGAATCACCCTTTCGCAATATGTGAGCTTGTCTCCAAAAAGTTCCCCAAAAATTAGAAACCCACCCATAAATAGGGCTCCTCTTTAGTTTGGAGCCAAAACAACATTCAAATTTGAGTTTAGGCGATTTGGTGCCAAAAAATTACAACCTGAAGTTCAAATTTCAAAAGAGTATTTGCAATTGTATCTTCTAGAAAGTGCACCAACTTCCCGGGGCCATAACTTTTGATCCAGAACTCCCATTCGCGAACCGTTTGAACCGTTGGAAAGGTCACGAAATCAATAACGCACTCAAAATTAGCCACACTGATTTTGGAAAGTTTCAGGGCTAATCTAGAAACTCTAAGTGCCTCAAATCTAACTCAGAAGATTTTCAGGTGCAAATCTGTGAAACTAAAACTGCAATATCTTTCCACCCAGAAATAGAAAATAAAAACCATAAATTGGGAATTTCATTATGATGAAAAGGGTATCCAAAAATGTAAAAACATCTAAAAACTGAGAAACTTGGAATTTAACTATTTTTGGGTGATGCAAGATTGCCCTTACACCACTGGATGCTCCTACATCACACTCTTGCAAAGGAAATCTTTAACAAAAAGTGCTCAGCCAAGGATATGTCAAGTTTTCTTTTTGATCTTCGAGATGCTGCTAGGAAAGGGTTGGTGGTTGAGAAACAAAAGAAGCTTCTGGAGGACCTTAATGTCAAAAATTACAAATCCTTTGATCATGTAGATGAGGGTAAGGGGATTCTTAATAGCCGTTTGAGATCTACGTCTATGCTTGTCGTTCTAGATGATGTGGATCATATAGATTAGCTTGATGCTCTAGTGCCAACAAGGGAGAGTCTTGGCAATGGAAGTTTGATTATTGTTATGACACGTGAATTACATGTTCTTAAAGCATGGGACATCTTTGCCATTTATCAAATGAAAGCTCTCCATGACACTCATGCAAAACAGCTCTTATGTTGGCATGCATTTTTAAATCCCTCTCCACCGTTGCGATTTGAGAATCTAGTTGAGGAGTTCGTAAATGCTTGTGATCATCTACCTTTGTCACTCAAGGTCTTAGGTGGAGAACTCTATGGTGAGTCTCACAAGAATCATTGGCAGAGCACGTTAAAAAGGTTATCCAAAATATTGCCTAGGGAAATCAAAGAACAACTGAAACTGAGCTATGATGCGCTAGAAGAAAAAGAGAAGGAATTTTTTTTGGATACAACATGTTTCTTCACTGGGAAGAAGATAAATTTGGCCATTGAAGTATGGGAAGGATCAGACTGGGAGGGATTGCTCGGGTGGGAAAAACTTTTCAATAAGTGCCTTGTTGAGGTTGATGATGATGGTGACATAAGAATGCATGATCACTTGAGAGATTTGGGAAGGGACATTGCAAACCGACAGTCACCCTATCGACTTTGGTCTTCACAGCAGACTATCGAGGTTTCCTCTCAACAGGTGAATTCGGTGCCTTATTTTATCTCTTTATTAATCATGGCATGGGAACCAACTTCTCTAGTTATATTGACCTTTGAAAACATTTTGTATTTTTACTTTTGACTATTCAGGCAGCAATACAAGTCCAAAGAACTGTAAATGCAATTGGTGAAAATTGTTACCAACGGGAAGGGAAGATCATAATAAAGACAAGCTAAGGAGAGTGTAGATTGGAGCCCTGCTCGCTTGGATTGAAGATTTTTGTTGGTGATGGAGATTTTATTAATCAAGAACACAGCGAAATATCACAAAAACTAGTCTGGCTTCAGTGTGATGAACTTAATTAGCACAAAAATCTTACATCGTTGCTTTCATTAAAAAATTTAAGAATTTTAGAACTTGGCTACCCTTCCATCTTAGAAGATTTGTGGGAACAAAATGCATAAGCAAGTATCTTGCTTACGGTTCTTTTAAAAAATTTCTTGCGAAATGTCTTTTTTATCTATCTATGTAAAAATGTACCGAAATCTGGTCGCAGGCTCCTTTGTAGCTGGTAGAGTTGGTTATTAAGAAATGCGAAAGGCTTTGCAGATTTCCAAGGTCAATAGGACATTTGAAGAATTTGAAAAGGATATCAATTGACAGATTCGGCAATTGGGATACACTGAGCGACCTTCCAGAAGAATTTTGTCGTCTCCAATCGCTGGAGCACCTGAAGATAGTAAACTGTAATAAATTGTCATCGCTGCTGAGTAATTTTGGCAAATTGACAAATCTGCAACACCTAAATTTGAGTTGGTGCATGAAGTTAAAGATATTTCCAGACATTCTAGAAAACATGACAAAGCTCTGGTATTTGAATCTTAATGGATGCTATGAGTTGGAACAGTTGCGCCTCCCAGAAGTGGCTTCCTTAACAGAGCTCTATTTGACAAGTACCAGCTTGAAAGAACTGCCAGCGAACATCTTTTAGCTAACCAAGTTGACCAAGTTGGAGATAGGGAGTTCGTTCTTGACAGCATTGCCAACTTATGTCGGGAATTGGTGTCCTTTAACCACATTTAAAATCCAACAATGTGAGAAGTTGGAATCTTTACCGGATTCTCTGGGGCATCTTAATTTCTTGTCAGATTTTGATATATGCTTAACCCCAATGAGCGAGTTGAGTTTTGGGTCTGGGTGCATGCTCAAGTGGATAAAACTGGTTTGGACGAAAGTGTCCAAGATTTCAATTCGTGAAGATTGTTGTCCTGTCCTTGAGACTCTTGAACTTAATTCAAATCCTGATTTAAGGGCGTTGGAAGCCCTGCCAGCAACATTGAAGACCATACAGATTTTTCACTGTGATATCCTGAAGGACATCAGAGACCTTCAGAGTCTGTATATATCCAGCTGTAATGAGTTAGACGAGCTTCCCTGTTTTGCAAAATTAGTGTCTTTAGAATCCATTTCCTGAATGTTCAAAATCACTAAAGATAGTGGCAAGGTGAAGAAAATAGAGTTAGATGGGCTTCCATTTCCTGAATGTTCTAAATCACTGAAGATGCTCTATTTAGAAAACTGCCCAGAGTTGGAAAAGATAGAAGGTTTAGAAAATCAGAGATCACTGCGGACGCTCATGATAGGTAACTGTCCAGAATTGGATAAGCTTTCAAGTCTTGCAGAAATTCCTTCTCTTAAAACATTTCAATTGAGAAAGTGCCATAAATTACAGAAGATAGAAGGCTTAGAAGGTTTGAGATCACTGGAAACCCTGAGCATAAGTGGCTGTCCCGAATTGGATGACCTTCCAAGTCTTGCAAAATTAACTTCTCTTAAAGAATTTGAATTAAAAAAGTGCCACAAATTGCAGAGGATAAAAGGTTTAGAAGGTTTGGAGACCCTGAAGATAAGTGACTGTACAACAGAATTAGTGAAGATTTTGGTTCCGAATCTTGCAGAATTAAGTTCTCTCAAAGTATTTCAATTAGGTTTGAGATCACTGGAGACCCTGAAGATAAGTGACTATCCAGAATTAGATGAGCTTCCAAGTCTTGAAAGTTTGACTTCTCTTAAAGCATTTGAATTGGGAAAGTGTCACAAATTGCAGAAGATAGAAAGTTTAGAAGGTTTGAGATCACAAGAGACCCTGAAGATAATTGACTGTCAAGAATTAGATGAGCTTCCAAATCTTGGAAAATTGACTTCTCTTAAAGTATTTGAATTGGGAAAATGTCACACATTGCAGAAGATAGAAGGTTTAGAACGTTTGAGATCACTGGAGACCCTGACAATAAGTGACTGTCCAGAATTAGTGAAGCTTCTAGTTCCGAATCTTGCAGAATTAACTTCTCTCAAAGTATTTCAATTAAAAAAATGCCTAGGTTTAGAGAAGTTGGAAGTGCGTACCTACATATCAGCTGTTGAACAATTGGAGCAGTCTCAAAGATCGCTATCGTTGGAAGTCGTAGCAAACGACAGATCAACTATTGAACCATTCATCAGACACATACAGGTAGTTGAAAATAGTTGAACTAGAAATATGAAAACCTATTTATTATTACGAGTCATCTGATTCTGTGCTGCCTTTGTCTTTTTCAAACAATGTGCAGAAATGGGCATGTGAAGTGATGATATGGATGAAGGCAGTGCTTTATGTGAGCTCACTAAAAAACTTCTTTGAAGAATTGCCAAATGTCTCTATTCTTGATTACTGTGACGTGAAAGAAAAATGTGAAGGATGCATAAGTTTGTGGAGGCCAGAGAGTTTTGCCCCTGCCAATGCCATTCTGATATGTTTTATTATAGATTGTATTTGTCTCGATTTAAAGTTATGTATAGATGTGGGATATGATTATTTTGAGATAGAGCTGGGTAGAGGAAAATGGATATGGATGGGCGTCTTCATGCAACCTTCCTCTTGTCGTCAGTCAAACAAAGACTCTATTTGGACTCATGATAGCGAGGGCAAGGGGGTAAAAGTAAAAGTAGAGGGATGTTCAGTGATGGGCGAAGAGGGGGCCATTGTGAAGGCATTCCATTGGTTTTTCCAAATGAATGAGTGCTCAACGAGCTTTTAGGAAGGGTCTTATTTATATAAATATAGACATTTTACATATATTTAATTTAAAAAATTAGATATATTTATTTTGAGTTATTTTATTATTTATTATACATAAATTAATATATGTAATTGGTTTTTTTCTTTGTACAAAAATGAAAATTTATATTAAATAATTAAATTGAAAGAGTTACAAAATGATGACACAATATTATGTAATAAAAAATAGTTGTAAATCTTTTTATCAAAATATTATTATTGAAGTTTTTATTTTTGTATAATTTCATATATTTTGTAGTGAGTGATTATTTTTAAAAGTTAAAGATGTTTGAATATGATGATTTAATAAATATTGATATTTACAAAAAGAAAATAAAGTTGAGTAGCTAGTTGAAAAATGGATTATAGTTAGAATATTGAATTAATTATACTCATATAAATAATAATTATAAAAAAAATCATTACTATTATTATTATTTTTATGTAGGGTTACCTATATTATTAAAATTAATGGTTCTTAGAATAAATATTTGGATAAAATGATTTTATAATATTTCTATGGTTATGGTTACATAAATATGAAATATGAGATTTGTGAAAGAGGTAAAATTGTTTGGGTTATATTTATATGAAATATAAGCATTTTTCAATAAAGTGACATGAGAAGAGAAAGTATAATAGAAGATTCCCATAACATTTTGAAACTCTTCAAAGTAGTAAATGTCTAAAAATTTATATTCATATAAAAAATAATAAATATTACATAATAATTACAACTTCAATTACAACTATAATTTTTAATTTCATAAATTATATTAGCATTTATCTTTTTAATAAATAAGGTGTATATAAAATTAAAAATTATTTATTTATAAAATTAAATATTTTTTTTATTCAATATTAATGTGCCAAAAAATAATCATTATTATATTATAATAGTTATTGCAGAGGAGGGGATTTTCTACCCTCAAGATAATGGGGTCTTAAAGAGCGAATCAGACTCAACTAGCTCAATTGATACAGTTCAAGTGAACTAGAAATAGAATTATTTAAGACTAAATTCTAAGTTATACTTAATAATTGATGTAACAAAAAATGTCAAACAAATTAGAGATATGGGGTGATAAAAATGTTTAGCTTATAGAAATAGAAATCACTAAATATAAAGAATATGTTATCAATTAGATGAAGCCTCGACCTCGAATGCTAGCATGCCATGAAGACGTTTGTGTATCCAAAGTGTCATATGTATGAAAAGAGCTCAAAAATTGCCAGAATGACGTCCTCAACTTGTTGTACCTGTTTGTCACCTACACACATGGAGACGCAGAAAACTATTGGGGTTTGTCTCAATCAAACCCTTACTTTGGTATTTCTAGGTCCATGGAAAACCAGATAAGATAGGAACACATAAAAGGTAAAATAGAAGTGTGATAGAAACAAACCCCATTATGGAAGAGAACCCCTATCATGATAAAAGACACTAGATGAGATCATATAAAAATACTAATATACAAGATTGCTTGAATAATAAGTAAGAGAGTGTTACTAGTAGTTGTGTCCCCTCTTTCAAGATGATAAACATGACAAGATCATAAGCTAGAAGAGTCTCAATTATTACAAATGTCTAAGACGTTGAAATATTTTGGTAGAGTTTCTTTACGAAAGAGATAGAGAGCCCAAAGAGAAAAAGTTACAAGTCACCAATGAAAAATGAGGAGGAAAAGTAAGTTATATTCTTGAACTAAGTGGGAATAGTTGTTATAGTTGTATTTGCACACTATGACATGCATCATGAATAAACTGCACATGATATTACCCATTTGAATCTAATATTTTATCAGGATGCTTGTGCATTGCTAACTACTTTTTTTAAAATTCAAACCATAGGTTGCTAATGCTTCATCTAATTACCATCCATGAGATCATAATCATGAAATCTCGATTATAGATTTTGGCATAAATGCATCGAGTGCAATGTGTAAGTGTGAAATTGGCACAAGGTGTAATTTGTGACACTAGAATTAGAATAAAATTTAAATTATAAAAATATTATAGCTTGAGTTAAGATATATAAGAAAAGAAATTTCACAAAATTTGTATAATATTGTAATTTTATATTTTATAAAACTAAAAGAAAATAATTATACTAGCCTCAATTTTTATCTCATTCCAATTATAATCTAGTATTTTATAAGATTGAAGGATAATTTTTTTTTTTTTAATTTTCTTTTATGTTGTTGACTTCCATCTTCCAATTATCTTCTCTACTATAGTCCATTTCAAAGGAAAGAATTTATAAGAAATTTTCTTATTCAGATAGGATACATCACAAAAATATTTAAGACACTCTACATTATAAATGGTGTGTGCAATTATTATGCTTACTAGAATTAAATTTTAGTCATCTATAAATCTAATATATAAAGTTTTATCTAGACATCTAAGATTGGGTGTAGATGACCAACACAATGCTTTGAGAACTCACATAAACACTTATATTCTCATATTTAGTTTGTTGAAGGTAAATGTGTAGTGTGTTGGACTCAATATGGTACTTGTTTAAGTGTGGGAGTAAGTCCATGAAAATAATGAGTATAGTCTAGACCAAGTGTAGCATGTTTTCCATTGAGTGCAATGGTACATCATTGGTAGGCTCTATGGTAGGTATCATTATTGTCAATCATATAATACAATACTAAAATATATGAAATTTGTAATATCCTTCATGAAAAATAAAACTAAAATCTGAAAATTTTGTTGGTATGTGGCAACTAATCATGAAAATATTGTACACTCTTTATGTGTCCTTGTTAGGGTTTAGGTTTGGGCTGGGCCTTGAGTGGGTGTTCAGGGGTGTAACCCCCAAATTATTTTTTCCCCCTTTTTTCATTGAAAAATTAAAAACAAATTTTTAAAACCCTAATTCTAGAAGCTTTAAAAAATATGGTTATAATTGATTCGGATGTATGTTTTGGTATGGTATTTTTCATAATATTTTAATCTATTTTGCACTAGATAATAAAATCTTTGGATGGCTGAGTTTCTATGGATGTAGCCCATATTGGGTGAGCCACATTAAAATTCTATTTTGATCTCTTTTGTGTTATTCTTCATTGTTATTTATGGTTTATTTAATATGCATATAATTTTTCATGTTTATTGCTCTGATCTACCTGAACCCTAACAAATTTTTATTTCTACCAAAATCTTAAAATAGAGAAATTTGGGTATGTTTGAATATTAATGAAAATACTCAAATTTTTATTTAAATAATATGTAAATGGAATAGAATGACTTGCTATAGATTCAATTATTATTTTTTCATCATATTTTTCTAATAAAAAATAAGGAATAGTAATATGTACATCTGTTACAAAGTTACATTAAAGGAAACTCAATTTTGGAGCTAAAATACACCAAAAATCCATCAACTAGGAAATCAGGTGAATTTCAACTGTAATAAAATTAATATAATTAAAGTTTCATGGAAATACATTATATTTCTATCATATACTACAAATTAAATCCATGAACAACTACAACAAATTATATAGATAAATATCTTACTAGGAACTCAAAATACACTTTGAATCTAAAGCAATTTCCACACTAACTCATCAAACTTCACACAACTAATCTGAAATAGAAAATTGCATAAATAATATACTACAAAAGCATCTAAATATGATGATAACAAAACAATATACACATTACAACCTTTAATATGAAACATGCACACCAAACTGGATTGAAAATCCCATAGAGAAAATGATTACAAAACTCCAACTGGAAGCTTTCTAATACATTGGAAATCTCTAGATGAAATTTCATCTGGAGACCCTCAGAACCACTACCTCTAAGCCTCAATCCCCTTGGTTTACAAGCCTCAAAGATCCTTTCTTCATTGGTTTACCATCCTCTAAAGAAAAATCACAAACCTGAGAAAGGAAATAATATTTGGAATAATGCAATCTTGTGAAGGAAATTACATTTTATTCCATTTATTTTTCCAGCACTAATTTGGGTGCCCAAATACCATGCCCAAAGGATGTAATATTGAATTTGAAAATATTATAACTATGTGAAGGTTAGAGATATTGTCATTGATATGTTTATTGGCAACATGAACATGAGGTATGAGCATAAGTTATACATTATGCAAGTACAGTATTGTCATTAATGTCAACATTGTGGTTTGACATGAAGATTGTCATGAAAACCATTTTTTGTAGCATGAGCATGCATAAACATGTTAACCTAGTGCTTAGTTGCAAGAAGGTTTGATTTGGTTCAGATACTTGAAGTAAAAATTGGCTAAGTGTCAGAACATTATTTTCAATGTATAGATCTAATATTTTGGTCTGCATTGGTTTGCCTTGAAGAATCTGCTATGTAGTTTAAATGAAATTTTGTTGGATGTTAGAGGATTATAAATCCATATTTTCACATTATTTTATCCTTTGGTGAAGAAGTTATGAATGATAGAATATTGATTTTTCCAGTGATAATGGTTGCTAATACATGGTGCATGCTTTGGTGAATCCGCACTACATCACAAAATAATATTTTGTCATGTGGATTTGTGGGAGTGTTTATAGATGTTAGTAGTCTTTGTGCTCCAAGTGGTGTGAATTTTTTACATCTACATGTCTATCTATGGTTGATCAGTTGGTGAATTTCAATGTTAGGTATTCACAGCAGCTGACCTAGTATCTCTAGGGTGTTGTAAAGTTTTAAGTAATTATTGATCGGTTACAAGGTGTGAGAAGTTTGAGGAGATTGTCATTAATAATGATATTCAACAAAATGAGCATGAAGTGCACTTAATAATGTAATACAACATTTTCATTCATGTCAACATTTCTTTTTTCATTCTAACAAGTTTTTGAGGTTTTGAGGAAATCATTTGTGCAAGGATATTCGGTCAAAATGTTTAGCTGTGTGGAGATTTGACTATGTTAGAACTACCAATTCAGTACTACAATGTATGGGTTTTTGGATCCACACCACTTTGTGAAGGGAGACTTTTATCTATGCTTGTAACCTAATTTTTATGGTTGCTAGATGCATCTAAATCCAAGATTTCATCTTGATAAGGAATATAGGTTGAGAGATATGAGTAACAGTGTTTGGCTTGGTATATTATAATCATTATTTGTACAATGTACTTGTGTGGTAGATTTTGTACTTAGATCCATAGATAAATCTTTTGTGTTGTAGTGTTGAAGATAGGTTGTCAGATTTTAGTTGAGTAGGAATTCTAGATGACAAAGTTTTTAGGTACGCATGTTGTGAAATGGATGTATAGTTGAAGGTTTTGGTTTACGTCCTATGTCATGCCGACTTAACATGCTTGATGAGTATGTGAAGGGTTGATATGTGTTGCACTTCTATGTGGGATCTATTTTAGGTCCATCCTAACCTATCTTAAGGAGTTTTGAATTTTGAATTGTTTTGTGATGTTTGGTTGAAATTTTTTGGGGTCGAAAAGTTAAATTTCGTGTTAAATCCAATTAAGCCTTGAACCTAATTCATGTTACACTTGATGCAATGAGTATATATAACGGATTTTTCTAGGGAAGATGATATAGATTGTGAGATATATGATGTATTGTGTTTTAACTACATGTGCTTGATGTAAATTTGATCATAGTTGTGAGATTTGAGTTGTAAGGTGTGAAAATGTAGAGTAGAGTAGAGCATTGATCCATATTAGTGCAAAGATTGATATTGTATTCATTCAAAATATAATATTGCATATTGTAGATGCAATTTGTAATAGTTCAAAATAGGTTGTGAGCCACCCCTCTTTTTGTAACACCCTATCCCTTGTGGCCTTGTTGATCCTATTAGTTGTTGATGGTTTATATGCTATATTCTATGTTCTTTTATGTTGGATAGTAAACATGAGTGATGGTTGTTGCTACACCATGAAGATGTTCATATTCTTGATTAATCCTATCTAAATGGTTGTTTTGAATTATTCTGATAGTCAAATGAGTTCCATTCTTTGTCTACATAAATAGGAAATGATCAAGATGCTTAGTTATTGGTAATATTATTATGTATAGGCAATTCTTTTTTTTTTTGGATCAAGGAATTAAATATTTGGTGCACTCATATTTTTCCACATGTGCATAATAGAGAGCTTGATTTTTGATGAAAAACCTACATTCACAAGAAATAAAACATAAATATAATAATTAAATTAAATTTATTTAAAATTATACATTTTGGGAAGCTTATAATAAGGACTACATACTTAAAAAAATAAAAAATTAAATGAATTCATTTGATCCCCCAAAAGGTAAATCAAAAGTGGTTTTTTATTAGCATTTTGATAAGTGTAAAGGAGACCCCGTTACAGGTATGGTTTAAAACTAGCGAGGTTCTATCCAAGGGAGTTTGATCTAAGGTAGTTTGATCAAACCATCTTAAATTAGAATGCTTTAAATGGAAGTTGTTAAGGCTTAAATCATTATATTTTCTAAAAATATGTGATTTTACCAAAAATTAGAATCTCCCATAAATTGTAAACCAACTTTGTGGGATCACCCTAGAGCATAGAGTGATTGTATTATTTAGCAACAAGTGTACAGGTTACAATACAATATCAAGCTCATGCCCTTTACAGGAGATTCACATCTTGTTCCATCTCTGGAGAAAATCCGGCAACATAACCCATATGAATAACACTCTCACCTCACAACTCCTCAAGCAAAATCTCATATTTATAGAGCTTAAAATGCACAAATTAGACATTTCCAAATCCACTGCCAAAGGTTGAAGATGCAACATGAAAAGAAAAAAAATTGTGTTGCACATGCATAATGGTTTTCAATTGTCATCAAACCTACACATGCAAAACATTTGCTTGCCAAAATAACTACACCTCGAAAACTCACATTCCATGCAAACACAACATAGAAATAGAAAATACCTGCATGCAAAAATCCACCTACAAAATCAACTTTCCAACTTGACTCCTCATCAGAAATAGAAACTACAAGTTGCAACTCACAAAAAAAACATGAGAAAATTAGCAATATTTAATATTTAAAAAATCAATTCTATGGAAAAATCAAAGGTTGAGACACCTTCATTTTCCTAATAGATAGGGACACTGACAACTCCATTTTCAATCAATCGATTGATGAAAAAGGTTGATCTCGGGATTGACATGTTAATAGATAGAGTAAAATAATAATCTATAAAAGTAAATAAATAAATATAATACAATAGAGTGGGTTGACAATAAATTACATGTTATAGAAATAATAATCAATATTTGGCTATGCCTAAGTAATGAGTACGAATAAACTTTATTGATTTGAGGGTCAAGTTGAATCTTAAATCAATAGCGATGTCATTTATAAAATCATTTTTCGCTATCCCTTGTCAAACGGGGTTATGAATGACTTCTGATTTATCTTTATTTTATTAATATTTCTTAATTATATAAAAATATAATAAAATAATGTTAGTTTTTAATAATCAGATTATATAAGTAGAATTTAACTCAAAATCAAACACATAAACATAGAAGATACCCTGGGAAAACCCTCCTCTTGAAGGAGAAAAACCCAACAACAAAGATCTCTATTATATATAAAATATGGCAACAAATATCTTTACAATGAGGCCACATTCAAGACCTATAATCAGCATTAACTCTAGATGCAATGATAAACAATAATTTTCTCTTCCTTGATCTTCAAATCTGCACTTAGAGAAAATTCACAATCTGCTCTAGAAGGAATTCACACTTGAATGAAGGAAATAATTTAAACTTGCTTGATGATAGAATGAAGGGAAATGACCTTGTATAAATACACAATGAGAGAGAGATCACACCTCTTCATGTAAAAGGTCGGTCACAATAGAGAAATATAATTACAATTAATAAATGTGAATTACAAGGAAGATCGACCCAAGAGAAATTATAATGTTGCCAAGTGAAGCGCCTCTTCACTTAATTATCTCAATAAAATAAATAGCCGAAGGCTATATGCAATTTTATGTCTTCACACGTGGTTGGAAGAATGAACCCGAAGTTGTTGTAACATCAACACTCCCTCTTAGCTACGGAGGAATACTTCCAGCTATACAAGACACATCACCTCATCGTGATGTCAACCACTATGGCTACTCCCATATGTTGAAAAGAAACATATCACCTCATTGTGAAATCAACCATCTTGACTACTCCCATGTATGGTAAAAGGAACATATCACCTCATCGTGATATCAACCACCATGGATACACCCATGTATGGTATGCACAAGTTCTCATCACTCATCGCAATGTTTTCACCTCATCGCGACGTTCACCATGGCTCTCCCAAAGGGTGAAAAGCACAAGTACAAGAAAAATGATCATGGACTATCTCACGTGACGTTGTCATGGAGTCACACACATGACATCCACCATGGCTCTCTCAGAGGGTGGAAACAAGGGCTTTCACCTCAAATCTCTCTCAAAGAGAAATGCACTAACAAGGGCTTACACCTCAAATATCTCTCAAAGAGAAATTCATTAAAGCAAATTAGATCACTGGGTGATCCCATAATAGTGGTTTACAATTTTTGGCCAAACTGGACACCAAAATTATTATTTTTAACTAAATATTCACATTCGGGCACCTATAGCGGCTAAACTGTGAGGAATTTGAAGATGGTGTAAACTACAGTCTCATCAAATTTTGTCTGTAGATTCAAAAAATATTTTTTTCAAAATTTTTGGAATCAAATTTCACTTATTTTTCCATCTCCTACGAAAATTGATTTTTTTTCAGAAAACAACATTTTTAAAAAGTGACGCACACCGTATAACACATAACTTTTTTTCCATGAAAGATAAAATTCTAATTCTTTCAAATTTATATTTGTAACTTTGATATCTAGTGCTTCCACTTCGTTAGATAGTTGTTTATTGAATATTTTTTCCTTAATCAAGTTTCAAAGTCAAACGAATTACAATTCAGACACAGCGACGATTATAATGTGTAACTTTTTTTGTATATGTCAAAATTTAATTTAATTTTTTTTGTTGGATCAAGGACTTCAATATCTAGTGCACTCATATTTTTCAAAAAATTTTTTGATAATCTTCTATTTTTCCACATGTGAAGAAAAAGAAATTCATTTTCGATGAAAACCCTATGTTTAATAAAACTTAAAAAACAAATACATAACAAAACCAAAACATATTAAAATTATATTCATTGGATAGCTTGTTCTAAGGAATACCATAATCATTTGAAATAAATTTTAAATGAATTCATTTGATTCCCCAAAAGCTAAATCAAAATTGATTTTTTATCAGCATTTTGATAGGTGTAAAGGAGACGTATTTATAGGTATGGTTTAAAACTAGCGAGGTTCTATCCAAGGGATTTTGATCTAAGGTGATTTGATCAAACCCTCTTCAATTGGAATACTTAAAATGGAACTTTTTAATGCTTAAATCATTATATTTTCTAAAAATATGTGATTTCAGCTAAAATTTGTTCCTCTCAGGAATTGTAAACCACTATTATGACAGCACCCCACTGATATTGAAACTCCTTAGTTAGGGCTTCACTCTCCACAATACCAAGCTTGTCTTGAAAGTACACAAACTTTACTCTAGAAAGAGGCTTGGTGAGAATGTTTTTCATCTACTCATTAGTGCTGATATACTTCAACTGGATTTCTTTCCTCAATGCCATATCTTTGATATAGTGGTATTTGATCTCAACATGTTTAGTTTTCTCATGAAACACTAGATTGACATAAAGCTTCACACAACTTTGATTATCACAATGAATTATAGTCAGCTCCATTGATTGTCCAAACAATCCTGCAAGGAGCTTCTAAAGCCACACTGCTTCTCATGCTACCACACAAGCTACAATATACTCGACCTTTATGGTGCTCAGTCCCACTGAAGACTGCTTCTTGCTACACCAGGAGATCATCACAGACCCCAAATTGAAACAACATCTAGAGGTGCTCTTCTGATTAGTGACACACCCTACCCAATGAAAATTAGAATATCCATGCAGCTCCAAATCCACATCAGAAGAATACCTCAAGCCATATCCAATTGTGCCACACAAGTATCTTAGGATATGCTTCATTGTAACTAGATGTATTCTCCTTGGTTCACACATGAACTGACTAAGTGCACTCACTGCGTAGAAAATATATGGTCTATTATTGACTAGATACATCAATGATCCAATCAACTGCCTATACATAGTAGGATCCACTAGATCTAAACTATTTGCAACCTCCTTAAGCTTCTAAAGATTTGTCTCCATAGATGTAGACATGGATTTGCAATCCATCATACCAAATCTCTTCAGAATGTCAATAGTGTACTTCCCTTGACTTAGAATCATCTCATTAGGCTTTTTCCATACTTCTAAGCCAAGAAAGTAGTGCATGAGACCAAGATCCTTCATTTCAAATTCAGAAGCTAGCTTCTTCTCGCATTTGACAATGAGGTGATCTTCTCCACTAAGAATTAGATCATCAACATATAGAACCAAGATTAATGCTTCGCCATCAGTTACCTTGAAGTAAAGGTTTGAATCAACATCATTCTTGGAGAATCCCAAGCTTGACAAGTAACGATCAATTCTTTCATACCAAGCATGAGGAGCCTGCTTAAGGCCATACAAAGCCTTCTTTAGCCTACAAACATGAAACTCCTTCCCATGAACCTCAAAGCCATCAGGTTGCTCAATATATACCTCTTCCTCGATTACACCATTTAGAAATGTTGTCTTCATGTCCATCTAGTGTATCCTCCATCCCTTATATGCTACAATATCAATGATGGTCCTGATGGATGTATAACAAGCAACTAGAGCAAAGGTTTCCTCATAGTCTACTCCCTCTTTTTGAGAGAATCCTCTAGCCACAAATCATTCCTTGTACTTCTCAATGCTCCCATCAGCCACATGCTTGATCTTGAAGAGCCACTTAGAAGATAAAAAAAATTACCTTCAGGTCTAGGTACAATGTCCCAAACATCATTCTTGAGAATGGAATGATACTCCTCAGTCATAGTAGCTTTCCATACTTGTTGACTCATAGACTCCTCAACACTAGAAGGCTCTAACTCAATGATTTGACTCATCAAAGCAACATAGCTTGAAAACTTATGAGGTCTCTTGCTTTCTCTAAAAGTTCCTCTCAGGGCTGCAAACTTTTTTTGCCTCCTGCATTGTTTTCCTAGCCCAAAGAGGTCTCTTACGACCAATCACAATGTCTATAGGCCCATCAGTAGGTTCTAAAGGCTCAAATGGATCATCATCTTCTTTAGAATCAGTAGCCTCCCTCTGAATCTTAGGAGTATGGTCAACCTCCATATCTTGAGGAGAATCTTGGTCTTCTATCTCCATGTGGATGCCCTTAGACCTCTTGAATGCAACATCTTCTTCAAATGTAACATCCCTGTTGATCTCAATCAACTTCTGACCTGGAATGTAAACTATGTAGGATTTTGAAGTCTCACTGTATCCCACAAATATTCCCTTCTTTCTAGATGATTCTAGCTTTGTCCTCTTATCTTTAGGTATATGAACATACACTAGACAACCAAAGATCCTCAAATGACTTACTTTTGGCTTCACCCCTGTGAATGCTTCTTCGGGAGTCATGTTCTCTAGAATTCGGTGAGGGTTTCTATTATGAACATACACAATTGTCCTAGATGCTTCAACCCAAAGGAAGGTTTGTAGATCTTGATCATGAATCATGGCTCTAGTTGCTTCTACAATAGATTTGTTCTTCCTTTCTACAACACCGTTTTGTTATGGATTGTAGGGAACACAAAACTCCCTCATAATTCCTAACTCAACACAAAAGTTATGAAAACTTCTGGAGATGTATTCTCCTCAATTGTCAGACCTTAGAATTTTGATCCTCTTCCCAGAGAAGTTCTCTACCTAAGATTTAAATTCCTTGAATATCTCAAGTACTTCCTCAAATTCTTTAGATTTCAAGAAATAAATCCAAGTCTTTCTAGTGTAGTCATCAATAAAAATAATGTAATACAAGAATCCACTCAAAGAAGCAATAGACATTGGACCAAATAAATTAGAATGAATAAGATCTAAAATACATTTAGATCTACTTTCACTACTATGAAAAGAAACTTTAGTATTCTTACCTAAAGCACATCCTTGGTAGGTACCTTCATGCTCCTTGTTGAATTTAGGAAGGCCCGTGACCATCTTCTCCATGGTTTGTAGAGCTCGAAAGTGAAGCTGATCAAGTCTTCTATGCCAAAGTTCACACAAACTTGAAGAATCATGCAACAAAGCTTGAAGTGGACGAGTGCAAAGTCTGTAGAGACACTTATGTCAAACTCCAATCACTCAGGCAGACTTGATACTCGAGTTCTTCAGCCATGCAATAAATTTTCCTTTGGAGAATGCAACTTGATACCCCTTGTCCTCCAAGGTTGAGATAGATACAAGGTTTCGCTTAATACCCGAAAAAAATAGAACATCACTCAACTGTAAGGAAATGCCAAAATCCAAGTGAAGAGTGGAGGTCCCAACTCCTTTCACAGAGTAACTAGCATCATCACCAATAATGAATTGAACACTAGAATCTCTCTCCACCAAATCATATAAATGCTCTCCAAATTTGATGATGTGGCGAGAGGCACCACTATCAATCAACCAAGTGTTGATGTCGGTAGACACATTGCTTAACAAAGTAGAATAGAATAGAAATTCACTTGTATCCTTTTGTGGAGAGATCTCACCCACATCTACAAATGAAGCTTGTTTCTTAAGCTTGGTTGGCCAATCCTTAGCATAGTGACTAGACTTGTCACATCTAAAACATTGAACATGAGAGAGGTCCTTCTTCTTCTTGAATGTAGGAGCACCATTATATCCCTTTTCTCTATTCCTCTTGAAATACCCCTTCTTTCCTTCTTTCCCTTTCTTCATCGAGGATTGTGCAGCAAGAACATGAATGTCTTCATTTGTAGATCTTTGACCAATACCACTCACAACCAACCTAGACTCTTCTTGAATACAATCTACTCTCAATCGATCAAACTTAGGAAGTTTTGATCTTCCGCTGATGCCTTGAATGTATGACTCCCAAGATGAAGGAATACCATTAAGATCCAACATGGTCAAATACTTGTTATCAACAACATTCCCAGTAGTAGAGAGCTAATCTCTCAAGTTGGTGATCTTCATGAAGTATGAGGTGATAGATTCTCCTTTCTCCATCTTAATGTGATGAAGTTGTTTCTTTAATGCAAGAGCTCAACTTGTGTTGTTGATCTCATACATCTCCTCCAAAGTCTTGAACATCTCCCTCACTGACTTCAACTTGGAAATGATTGGCACAATGTGGTCTTTCACGAAATCAACCAACATCTTTTTCGCCTTAGTGACATTCCTCTTCCATTGAGGCTTCTCATTCTCATCGGAAGGTTTAGGAACTTCTCCCTCCATGAACTTTGCTAACTCATTTTCTTCTAAAGTGAGCATGAATCTAAACTTCCAAGATGTGAAGTTTGAAGTGCCCTCAAGTCTATCTTCGACCTTAATCCCTTTCACCATCTTGATAATAAGATCAATGCAATTAGGATGAGAATAAGAATGGAGGATAACATTTCTTGAACAAATATAATTATGATCTTCTTATACTTTCTCTGATACCATATTAGTTTTTAATAATCAGATTATATAAGCATAATTTAACTCAAAAACAAACACATAAACACATAAGATACCCTGGGAAAACCCTCCTCTTGAGGGAGAAAAACCTAGGAACAAAGATCTCTCTTATATATAAAAGATGACAACAAATATCTTTGCAATGAGGCCACACTCAAGGCCTATAATTATCATTAACTCTAGATGCAATGATAAATAATAATCTTCTCTTCCTTGATCTTCAAATCTGTACTTAGAGAAAATTCACAATTTTCTCTAGAAAGAATTCGCACTTGAATGAAGGAAATAATTCAAACTTGCTTGATGATAGAATGAAGGGAAATGACCTTATATAAATACACAATGAGAGAGAGGTCGCACCTCTTCATGTATAAGGTCAGCCACAATAGAGAAATATAATTACAATTAATAAATGTGAATTACAAGGAAGGTCGGCCCAAGAGAAATTATAATGTTGCCAAGTGAAGTGCCTCTTCACTTAATTATCTCAATAAAATAAATAGCCGAAGGCTATATGCAATTTTATGTCTTCACATGTGGCTGGAAGAATGAGCCTAAAGTAGTTGTAACATCAACAAATAATAGTAGTAGGGTGTTATATTGAGCCTTTTTGGATACCAATTAAGCCTTCTTTGTCATCTTGTGCTCGAGTGAACTTAGCATCTTTTTTTCATGGTTCTATTCAAACCAATTTTAAATAAAACATTGATCATTCACATCAGTCTTAAAAATTAATTTGAATCTATTGGTTAAATCCACAATGTATATATGTATTCAAGCCAAGGGTGTCCCCAAATATAGACTTAATTAGGTTATATTAATATTCTATTAGATATCCTTCCATCTTGCTAGAGAAACCATAAATCTTAAGTAATGAAAACATCACCTATCAATAGGATTTATAAGAATTAATGAGAATCCTTAGGTTTGTTGTAATTTTAATTTATAGAAGATTAAGCCTACAATTTCCACTACATGCTTATTCATGAAGTCCACCCCCTACTTTCCTTCGATCTAAGGGCTCCTACCTTGTTGATTGATTTTTTGATATTCATTTCCTTATGCATGATTTATTAAATCTTATATTTACTATATATTGATTAATATTATATACATAATTGATAAAATTAAAATACATAATCCAAATTATAGTAAGTGAGAATGAGTAGCACAAGTAGGATCAATTTTTTATTTTTTTATTTTTTTAAATGTATAAATTTATTTCATAACTAAAGAACATGTCTACAACTAATCAAATATGTTAATTCTATTATTATACCTAAAATACCTTTAATATATAAATATAAAAATTGTGTTATGATTCTCATCTATAGGTGGGGCCTCACACATTATCAGTCTTGTTGTTGTTTCAAGAAAAAAGTTGTTTTGTCAGGTTTTTCTTTGAGCTTGTCATCTCGAGGCTTTGCATGTTGAGATGTATCAGAATTATTAGCATGTATTCTTTTAAGAAAATTAGAAAATAAATTATTCATCATGCTAACTGAAAGAGACAAGTTTAGGTATAAATAGTCACAAGTCATCACTAGATCAATCATAATAAAAACAAAGTATAAATTTGGGAGAAATTTTGATCTACTTCTATTGAACATAGGTCCCATAAGTCCAAATATCAAATTATATATAGATTATAAAACATGGGCAACCACTTGAGAGGTTACACGTATAAAAATTTCACATGAGAGTTACATGATAGTGAAAAAGTAATATATATTGTCATAGAAAACTTATGAATAATTTGGATAAAATTTCTTATCCACTAATAGACATAAGAGGAAATTAAAATCTTTTTTGGTTTCTCTAATGGCTTCATTATTTGTTTAAGAATGTATTTGTATAAAATTTGCACCTTGGAAAATATTAAAATTAACCTTAATCTAGTGATGTGTAATCCTACCTCGTGAAAAAATGTCAATATAACACAATCCCATTATACAAGAGACATGTACCAAGATATATATGAAGAAGAAGAGATCCTCATGTTAGATGATGATGAAATATAGAAGGAGAAGGTATCTAAAATATATTTTATTGAAGGCATATAAACAAAGGATAAGGAGATTACGAAAGTAGAAAAACCTATCAAGTATTAGTAGATAAGGACATGATGAAAAAAATTCTAATTGTTAATCCTTTTATTTTTGTTGGTATTGATGTTTTTGATAAAGGGTAAAATGGGTTTTACAGGGACCTGAAACCTCCAAGTTTACAACAAAAGAAAAAGGACAAAAAGTCCAACAGAAAAAATAGGCTACTCAAAAGGAAAAAATTGGAAAAAGCAGTAGCCACCCGCAACAGACCAAGAGGGTCAGACAAAAAACCAGCCAAAAAGGAAACAAAAAGACTAGCTGTAACTAACCTAGAGTCTTCAGAACAGACTCGGTTCCAACCTCTAGGTTCTGCATATCCTAAACACCCTTCTTGAAGGTTTGAATCATTTGTGGTGTTGGAGGAGCCTTCCTCTTCAAATTAGCCCTGGTCCTCTTAGAAATACCAACATCCTCATCCTGGTTTTTATCATTGACCTCTTCTAGATCAACCACCAAAGACCCCTGTTGAGCTTTGTCCAATTTTTTTGTCATGGCATTGATTATGATGGCATTGTGTCTTTCCATCCTATTGTTCTGCTCGGCTATGGTTTTAATAGTATTTTTCATTTTTTCTAGCTCAATTTCAACCCTTCTTCCCATACCCGCTTGGTTCTAGGTTTCTTTACTGGCACCATGATCTTTTCGCTCCACCTCATCCTTGCCAAGTGCAGTAACCTTGACACCCATTTCTTCCAGTTTACTTTGAAGGGCCCATTTTTTTATTTTTAGCTCGTTGATTTCATGAAAGATCCATTTCAAAATTCTGAAATGGTCAGCCGCATTGTTCTTAGCTAAACCCAAGACATCCACAGAGGGTTCCCTTTCAAGGTTGAAGCAAGTTTTGACTAGGTCAAGGGTAACAGGGGAATCAATTCTAGCATCTTTTTCCAACGACAGGGCAGCAAAGGATGAAGTATTGTTAGCACCAAAGTCCTCAGACTCAGGAGAGTCTTCAGAGTATGACACAAGGTTTTTACCTGGTGGACCAACACTTCTGGTTTTAAAGGTAGAATTTGCTGGCTCAGGCATGGAGCAAGCTTTCACAGAATTAAGGCTTTTCTTACCAATTTGGGTAGAGGAACGACTAAGGACCATCCTAACTGGGCTCAAATTAGGAAAATTCCCCGAGTAGTTGGGTTCAATATCATCCTCCTCAGAATTAGGAGGGGCAACCAAATTAGTAGGGGTAGGCATATTTTGGTAATGTTCAACAATTAACCTAATCAAACCAGTATGCAAAATAGGAAATCTTTTTGGGTTTTTCTTGTGATCATCCAAAAAATTTCTCAAAGAATAGAGAAGATAGTAGCGAAAAGAAACCCTAACCTTGTAGCATAAATGGTTGAGCAGGGCAAAGTGATAACCGTAGACCCTAGTGAAGCGACCATCCACAGTAATGTATTCCATGATGACACGGAGAACTTTCCTCCAGAGAACTTTTATGGTGTGGACTTCGAAGTAGCTATTAGAAATTTTCACCAGTTTCATTCTTTCCTTCTCTTTCTTCAGAAATCTGATGATAGCTTCATCAGAGAAAACTCTGTCCCTGAAAAATTTGTGTCCATTAATGGACATACCAGTCACTTCAGCTATAAGGTTTTCATCGAGCTCCACTTTCCTACCAAAAAGGGTAAGTTCCCTGTTATTCCAATTCTTCTCAAAATGCTCAATGGCCTCTTGATTTGACCCATGGAGTTTTTCCAGAAAAGGGAGTAAACCCCCACTTTTTACTTTGTTCCACACTTTAGGATTTCTAGTATGAGTCTCAAAGCTATTTGGCTCAACTCTTTTCCTATCTCCACCCATTTTGGCAAGTACAGTGGGGTAGACAGCAATGAAATATTTATTTGAAATGGTCCCACCAAATCTAAGAGCCCACAAAGAATGCTAGGAAAACTTACAGTTAAAGGAACTAAGCTCGGTCCCATACAATCTTATGATTGTGATGTAATTACCCCATCCTATCATCATTAATGAGGTGACACACTTCTTTCCCATGTGACACATCATAGTTCAGTAAGGCTCAAACGCTAATGCTTAATTCACTAATATTTAGCCAAGTGCACTGTCCTTTGCACCTGACCCCTTCATTCACAAAAAAATCCACCACGTCATTGGCTTATCTATAGGTGTGTGAAATCTTTATATTATCAAACTTGGCTAAAGTCGAGATAGCATCATCAATCCAAGACTTTATAGTCCATGAGGGGGCGGACCTACCTAAAAGACAATCAATAATATTTTTGGTATCCCCTTCAAGCCAAAGGTTTTTGAAATTTAGGCTATGGGCCAAATTTATAATATGAAAAGCTCCAACAACCTCATCTAGGTGATTGGTTTGAGAACCAAGAGGGGTGGTAGTCGCACCTAGAAAGTTTCCAAAGGAATCCCTTATGACTCTGCCACAACCCACTGCCCAAGGATTACCTTTAGTCGCTCCATTGAAGTTGGCTTTCACCCATCCATTAGGCAGAAAAGACCAGCAAACACCCTCTCTATTCTTCTTAGCTTGCTTAGGAACACTGGGCAAATCAAGACTTATATTCCATTCCTTAGCCACTATAAGATCATAGGATGAGTAAGCCACTTTCTCAGAGTTGCTAATCTTCTAGGAAATAGCATTGGCATTTTCTTTCAAAAATCTGATTATTTTATCAAAAACAATATCCACCAATGCTTCTTTATCTCTGTAAATTCTATTGTTTCATTCTTTCTAGAGACCCCAAGAAACATGAGGGAAAGATAAGTCCCACAAGTGCCGAAGAATAGGATTGTGAGTTGGGGCTTTCCATTGATAGAAGAAATCTTCAACATACAAGGGAAAAACCCAAGAAAGTTGCCAGAAACGGATGATTTTTTCCCAAATTGAGGCAGAAAAAGGACAGTGAAGAAACAAATGACTCACTCACTCTTCCTCCATCTTGCAAAGAAAACATCTATTTGGTATTTGAAATCTACTCTTGCAGAGGTTATCAACTGTGAGCACCTTATTTTGGAGAAGGATCCAAAAAAAGATGTTGATTTTAGGGACCAAATGTTTGAGCCAGGCCTTCGACCAGAAGGGGGAAGAAGCATGGAAAGAAGTAATCCTAGAAAAAGTAGACGAAATAGAATAATTGCTTGAAAGATCATCACACCAAACAAGATGATCATCCATCTGATTAGGGCAGAGTCTGACAGCCAGCAAAGAAGACTAAATAGGAGCAAGAGCCTGGCTGACAAGGCACAGATCCACCCATTTACTATCCACATGATAGTATTTCATATATGAACCAAAAAGAGCTTTGCAATTCTTATCCCATCTGATAAAGGAGTCAATTTTTATAAGGGGCTAGTTAAACAACCATCTATGCTCCCAAAATCTAGTTTGGTTTCTGCTTCTAACCTGCCAACCCACTCTAGATTCAATAACTTTTCTTCCATTATTCAAATTATTCTAGCAAGTTGAGCCTCTAGGAAGAAGATGGGAATCCTTCATAATTATAAAGGATCTATTACCCTCCAAATATTTCCTTGCAAGGATATCAGTTCATTCCCCTAAGGACGAAAATATTCTCCAAATTTGTTTAGCTAGAAGAATCTTGTTAACCATTCTAATTTTTCTAAAACCTAAACCTCTAGCCTTTTTCAGTCTGCACACCAGATCCCATCCAATTAGAGGCAGTCTTTTTTTTTCTTTAACACCTAACCAAAGAAATCATTTTTGAATCTTTTCAATAGCATCTGCAAACTTAGCCAGGATTTTGAAGAGGCTCAGAGCATAAATTGACAAATTCTGAAGAGTAGCTTTGAGGAGTTGAAGTTTGTCCGATTGGCTTAACAGAGCTCCTTTCTAGCCAACAAGTTTCTTACTAAACCTCTCAACCAATGAAATCCAAAAGGATTATGGGGGTTTAAGGCTTAAGGGTAAGCCAAGATAAGTGGCAGGAAAGGACTCCACCCTACAACCAAGGATTCTTGCAATTTTATTTTGTCTGTGAATAGGAGTGTTGAAGAATAGAAGAGTGCACAAAAGGAATTGATGTTAAGTTACATGTAGATGAGGTAATAAGAATAGAAGAGTGCACAGAAGGAGAGGTGAGTGCAAGGGAGAAGAAGGAGACATTTGATATTCATAGTATATATTTATACTTAAATATTGTAGGGAATGAAATGGATGAAATAGAGAGAAAAATATTTTTGTTTAGGAGACTAGAGCATAGTCAATTAAATCCTACAAGAGGAAAATAAGAGTTAAGAAAGTTAAGAAGTTGAATAATATTGAATGAAGAATCATTTGGAGTTCAAACTATAGTAGGATCAATCCCATTATAGGGAAGAGGAGAGAAGAGTAAAACTGGAGGTGGTCAATATATGGTTGAAATGGGTCCAAAAGACGAAATAGAAGTGAGAAGAGTTAGAAAGGATTCAAGGGTATGCATAACAATATTGGAGTGTACTGCATGTTATTACAACTTGGAAGAGTAGTCCTACTCAAATATATTTGTGAGCTATGTTCATAAAATTCTTACCTAGTGTGTCTAATACATAAACATCTAGTTCCATAAACAATATTATGTCACCAAAAAGATAGTTTCCATATTTTTCTATTATTTCCCTTCTTTTATTTTTCTTGTGGAATATAATTACTATTCTCTTAAGAATTATTAAGGATTCATGGATAATTAAAAAAAGAATCTTTAAAGAGGAGCCAAATGGGTACCCACATCTCAAATTTAGAGAAATTTGGATTAAAAATTAGACAACTTATGGAGTTGCAAAATTTTTAACCTAGATATACACTTTGTATAACTTCAAATACTATCCTAATCCCCCTTAATTTCCCACAATTCATCTTAGTTCCCATTTTTCTACAAATTCTCCTAATGAAAAATGTTAATCCCATTCAAATTCCTACTAGATTCTTGCTAAGTCCTTTTGACTTTGTTTACTATCACCCACAAACTTTCCATCCTTGGCATTCACAAAATTCCTAGCTCCATCTAGGTTTGTATAACTTTAGAGTGTATCTAGATATTTCTCAATGCCTCTTGTTTTCTCATAAATCTACTTAACAATCAATTTCTCACAATCTTTATGCCTTTCATTTCTTGAAAATCAATATGATCCCTACCTTTCTACATTTCTTGATACTGCTCAAATTTCTAAACTTTTAGATAATTTGAGTTTCCCCACAAACCTAAATGTTGTAGAACTCTACCTTTCTCCCAAACTTAATCCGGTTACCTTGTGTTTATCTACATCTCAATGGTTCTTTATTTTCCATAGAACCTATTATTGTAGAACTTTCTTTACGAAGTGGATATTGTGGGATCACGACTCAAAATCCCACAGCATCCTTCAAACCCTTAAATTTTTGTAATCTCCTCTTAAAACTAACTTATTGAAATATTGGTGGGTGGATTTATCTTGTAGAACTTACCTTAGTATCAATTCATGACTTGATGGACCATATTTTTCCAATATGTCTTGATGGACATGATTTATCCACATGAGTGTGTAGGTGAACATCCCTCCAATTCTCAAAACTACTTAATGAAGGATTAAAAATGTGTCAAAGGTAGTTTGAATGACCCTTCAATATATCCCTATGGCCTATAATAATGTTACATGTGTCTCACCACTCTAAAATATGGAGTTCCTGCTACCTTATTTAGATTTGGTTTAAATGAAATTTCCATTCATTGTTTATAGACTTTATTTTGGTGAATTGAGGTTGGATGGCTTCCTTAACACAAGTTAGATTTTGTAGAGGATTCTAGCATCAAGAAAGAAAATAATTTATATTTCATTTTAAATTTATAAGGCTTGAGAACCAATGCATTGAAGGCATTGCAATATAATGTACTCTTGCACATGAATAATTGTCATCTTTGATAAATGTGTTATTTTATGAGTTGTGTGTGTTTTGGCTACACGACTAGGAAATCTGGTAAGACTCCCTTAGTTATGACTACAAAAAATACCTAGCTACAATTTTTCCAATAGTTGAAAGAAAGTTGCTAGAAAATAAAAATAAAAAACATATTTTTTATGATTTTTTATGATTTTTTTTATTTAACTCTATATTCCTTTCTTGAATTGACATTTTTAGTCAAACTTGGTGATCCATCATGAGAAAGAGAAGATTTTGAATTAGCTCTTTGAACCACAATGTCCTCTTCTTGATTATGGATCACTAAGTGTGGTTTGATATGTCAATTAAAAAAAGGCATACACAAGGTGCGGTTTGATATGTCAATTGGAAAAAGACATAAATTTTTTGAAAACCTAATTATTAATGAAATTTTTTAAGAAAATATTTGTAACAAGTATTTTTTAGAAGTCTGATAGAGAAGAGTTTGGGCTTTAGCTCCTGTTGAATGGGCCCTAGTTATTCATGAGACCATGGTTTGGTTCTAATGGCTTAGTTACCTAGGTGTTAGAATTCAATCCCTACAATTTGGTGATGACCAAGGGATTGTGTTTTCATGCAACTAGGGATTTGATGTAGAGAAAAGATCCTTGTGCATTATATGGAAAAATATAGAAACCTTGAAATATAAAAGGAATAAGCATGGATATCAAATTGTTATGAAAATAGTTAAATTCTAGATTACAAACCCATAAAAAACATTATTTTAAAGTTTGATTTCAAGGTTTAAAATAAAAAAATTAATTTAATATTCAAATAGCCTTGAAAATCAATAGGATTATCAACTAGAATATATTCCAAATTCAAATTTCCTAAGCATGATGATATTTTAAACTTCAAATGGATTAAAAGAAAATAACACAATAAAATAAACAAAAATATTCATGTGTATATAATTTGTTGCAACTATATATCTATTTGAGGTGTATACATAATAATTTGTGAGTATACTCTATTATATTATAAACCCTCATATGTGTGTATATGTTTCATCATCGTGACTATATCTTCTATGCTCCCAAAGAAAATTGTAAACAAATATGTACATACTAAAACTACATTTTTATATATCTAAATACCCTATGTATATTCTTAAAAATGTTATATATATGCTTATAATACACTATATTACAAACCTTTCTCTACATACTTGTACAATTCCATGCATATAGTATAGACTGCACAATCATATAATTTTTTTACGATCATATAAAATTCCATATATTAATTCCTTTAACCTTACACAAAAGACACAAATTAAGTCCTATAAGAAAAGAATAAAGTGTTATATATGTCAAAATTAATTTTTCACCTACTCACAATCATGAGATTTATTTTTCTCCCAAAGACATGTATAAATATTTGATCCCTAGAACCGCTCAAGAACCTGCAAAAACTATTTTCTCATTAGTTAGTATAAAGAACAAACACATATATCGATTTAGATAAGGGAAAATCCTCCCTAGAAAAGTCACTAACATGCAAGCAATAATTTGAAATTAGATATTCAAAAAATATAAAGAATTTAAATATTTATTTTCCAAAAGACTACAAACCTCAAATATAGCTCAAGAAAGTAATTCATATAATAAAATAACACAAGTAGTCAAATAAAATATTACTATAAACTCAACTATTTAACAATTTTCTAGTAATAGTTGATATGTGGATGCTCCTTTTGTTAAATATTACGTATCTTGAAAGAATGTACTTAGCTCAATATGTGATGATTAAAAATGGATGAGAGGGTGCCTCAATTTATATTATTTTGGGAGAGGAAATGAAAATTTGAGATGTCACAAAGATATAAAGAATGGAAGATGAATGAGGGGATTTTCATAGGATCCAAGAGAGGATGAAATTTTACAATGGAGTTGTTAAAATATGAAAGGATAGGATACATTTCTTAAATTTGGAAATTATTTGCAACCATATTAGATTTAAGGGATAATTTTACATAGTTCTAATTTATTTGTTATTGGGTTTAGTGGAAAGATTATTATAGCCATTACAACAAATGTTCATAGGTATCATTTATTCTTTGGATTGGTTGAGGGGATATAGCCATGATTAAATATTATGATTTTATTATTTTACCCATGTGTGAGGTGGAAAATATGTATACAAATTAATAATGAATTTATTTTCATGATATGAGATGGAAAAATTTATTAATCAAAAAATTAGATTATTTAATTAAGTGGGAAAATTTAGGTGAATGGGACTTTTTTTGGTCAATTAGGATAAGGCTACACTAAGGAATTATTTAGGTGTCTAAAATAGTTATACCTCTTTCTTATATTATGACTCATAACATAAATAATACATAATCTATAATTACTTTTTTAGTGTAGAAAAATGTATCCCTTTACATAAATTCACACTTTTTTTGGTCCCCTCAATTAAAATGGAATTAATAATGCCTTAATTTAGTGTTGAAAAATGTATCCCTTTAAATTTTCACACTTTCTTGGGCCCTCTTATTTAAACTAAGCTTAATTATGCCTTAATAAGCCCTATTTTACATCTACAAACCTAATAAATTAAATTTACCTGACAATAATTAATGCTAGCACATAATTAAACACCTTGAGCATAGTTTGTTCTAGGAATAGGGACTTGGGACCCATTCGCCCATGGAAAATGGGTCCTCCATAGGCTTTGGAACCCATTTTTAAAACATGTTTTGGTGGTATTTTTATCATCCCAAATTCAAATTTCAAATGTCGGCTTGTAATGTTTAATTTTTAGGAAATTAAGGATAAATGTCTATAAATACAAGGTTATTTTATCAAATCAACTAGAAGTTTTAAAGAGAAATTTCATAAGAGAAAGTATTATTTTTAAGAGCATTGAAGAAGAAATTTATCAATCATTTGTTGCAGCATTCAAGATCTCAAGCATCATGCCAAAGTTATGTTCATTCATGCTTGTCTTTGGAGCTAACATTGTGATGTAGGTTTCATGATCTAATCCAAGTATTCAAGTCAAATATTTAAAGAAATATTCAAGTATCAATATCCACATCCATTGAAGCAATTTCATGCAAGATCCACATCAAGGTTTCCAGCTTTCCAAGGTTTATTCAAGGGTTTTTTGAATTGCAAGATTGTATTGTTCATCTATCATTCCTTTCATACTTTCATTATTTCATTTCAAGGTTTAATCAAAAAAATGGGGTTTGACCAAGACAAACCCCCCATTCACCATGAAAAAAAACAAATTTTACCTCTTGTGTTTGTGTTGCAAATTCTAGGTTGAAGAAAATTTGAAGATCTCAAAGTTGCAAAGTTTCATTTGTTGTCACCTTTGTTCTCATGATACAAAAACTAAAATCCTAAATTTATTTTTGACTGACCAACTATGAAAATCGGAGGATCTGGAAGTGCATAAATAGGAGAGAGGACCCAAAAATCAATTTTGAAAAGCTTTACAAAGACCTATCAAGAATCCCAAGACAACTTCCAAAAGCAATGTTTTCTGACAGGTGCATAGTATTTTCTCTTTCGAGATTTTCCAAAAGTTTTAGTATTTTTGTTAGTCTTATGTTTCATCTACAAGATCCACCCTTCACATGTCTTAAATAAATGCATTTTCTATTTTTAATCTTTCTCCCAAAACCCCTATTCAGTCATTTTTATCATTGTTTCTGTTAAGACACCCTGCAACATTTTTAATGACATGTTTATAATGATTTAGACTTCACAAATCTAAAGGAAAGTTATGGATTCTCTTATTTTTATGCTTGATCTACAAGATCCAAGTTTTAGCTTTCATTTTTGAGTTGATTTTCTATTTCTAGTTTGTCTCCCAAGAATGCATTTTAGTCAAATTTACCCCATCCACACCCAAAGGAAATTGACAAATCTTCCATAGAATTGATTCACCTAAGGGCTGAAAGTTAATTCTATCTTGGTGGATCTCATTTCCTAAATGAAATAGAAAATAGGTAGGTTCATTACACCCCATTTTTCCCTTTCTATTTACAGTAATTTTGGTGAAACATTGCAAATTTAGTATAAAACCCTATGTGTTTTGAACCCTAACCCTATTTTTCTATGTTTCATTATGGTGAACCTAACATTTTGAATATTCTAATTTTTAGTTTGGATTGTATTAAAACCCTAGATTTAGGATTTGAATTAATTCATTGCATTTAGGGTTTCAAAATTTGGTATAAAGTTGCATTACATTTTAGGTATAAACTTGCATTTTGCATTCATTTTAAATATGAAAATTCAACAAAAATTGCATAGTATTAGATTGATTTTACATAGTATTTACACAATAACATACTTTCAACCACTTAAATTATAAAATTGGATCAAAATTGCATCTAAAAATAGATCACTCTGGTTGTCATTTAGTATCATTTTACAAGTTTTCATTTAACTCTGATTTTCTAGATTTTTGAAACTGTCAATACCAATTTGCAGCCTAGAACAGAGAACACATAGAACAACTTAAAAATTGCATTTATCATTTTAAGAACCCTAAATAGAGACCCATTCGGCCATGGGTGAATGATTCCTTCAAGGCCTCTAAAAATCAACTTTTCTAATTCTTTTGTGGTTTTTTGCACTTCCTAAATCTATTGGTAACCCACTATTTCAGTTTGGCAATTTTTAGAGATTTCTATTTTATGCATTGGGTTTAAATCATCAATTTAGTGTAGCCATTTTAATTCTTTCCAAAATTATTTCAGTAGTGAAAATCATTAGATCTATAGGGAAAATGTTTACATTATTTCAAAGCTTTGCATAATATGGATAAAAGTACATTTCACTTTTGGGTGCATAATGTTTACATTCTTGAAGCTTTGCATAAGTTGGATAAAAGTACTTTTCACTTTTGGGTACACAATGTTTACATTCTAGAAGCATTGCATAATTTTGATAAAAGTAATTTTCATAATATTAGTATCTTTCCTTTCCAAGTATGCCAAGAAAAAGCTCGTTAACAAGCATGTTAGTCATTCTTCCAATATCTTTCCTAGTTATGAGAGTCTCTTAGTGCAAGAGTAAAATTTTTGACACATTCCTTGATTCCACATCCCTTAATATCTCTCCTATTTTTGATATTGTCATAGTGAAAGAGGGTGTAACCATAGACAATCATGACAATCAAAGTTTGTCTTCCCCAATACCTCTCCTACTTGTGACAAAGGTATTTTGGTGTTAGAAGATACACTCATTGAGAGTCATGAGAGTATTGTTTCTCCCTCTCCTAATTCTTCTCCCATTTAGGAAGATATAAATAAAAAAGAGAATTCCATCATTGATAAGCAATAAAATGCAACCATTGATGACTCCCCTACTTGTGATGAAATTATTTTAGAAGATCCAACCATTGAATTTCATGAACATCTAGTTTGTTGCTCTACTAAAAACTCTCTTACTAGGGAAGATATAATGGTGCAAGAAAATGAAAAAATTTACAATAGTAATGTCACTTCATTAGATGAAGATGATGAGGTGACATTAGACTCTCCTTCACTAAAATATCATCAAAATAGAGATAAATCTTTTGAATTTATGAACATTAGATAGCCCTTGAGTCCTCCTACAAGTCCTTTAAATTCTTAGACCTCCCAAGCCATCTCTTGAGCCACTTCTTACCCTATACCCACCATCACATCAAAACCAAGTCCAAAACACCCATGCTCATCCTTGAAAAACCTAAAAAAATAAACCTTTACCTCCAAGAGCTATCTTAAATTTAACAAGAAAAATTTCTAGTAACAATGTTTTGCAACAACCGAATTACAATACCATTTCTCACACATATAATATAATGAACAATAGGAAACCAAAAAACCACTCCCATTTCATTACCATTATCTCAACCATATCTCCCACCTACACCTACTATCTTGCAATGTAGTGGAAAGGAGTATGATCTTGTTAACTTAAAAATACTCCAGATAAGATATCCTTATGGGACCTTATTCAAGCTTCACCTAATTATCATAACATGCTTCAAAATGCATTACAAAAGGTTGTGGTTCCCTTTAGTGCAAATTTGAATCATATAGCAACCCTAATTCAATGAATGAATTTAGATATTGTTTTCCACCAAAGTGAGCTACCTCCTTTGGAAGTGCAAAAGAAATGAAGCTTTCATGATAATAACCATTATTATTAGGAATGGGATAAATAGAATACTTTTTGACAATGGCTCAACCCTTAATGTGTGTAGCATAAACCTTTTGGATGAGACTGGGATGGATAAGAGAAATATTGAACCTAATTATTTATCCATTCATGGGTTTGAAAACATAGGAAAATAATTGCTTGGTGTAATCACATTACCTATTAGAGTTGGAAAGGTCATATTATCCATGTCATGCTCGATAATATTTCATATAATCAAGTCTCTTCGGTAGATCTTGGATTCATGCAATGAATGGGGTACCTTCAATTCTTCATTGTATAATGAAGTATGTCTACAACAATAAAATATACAAATCAAGGCCGACCCTAAATGAGAAAGTTTATGCATTGAGAAAGATAGGGAAAGTCCTATGAAAACATTGACACCAACTACATAATTAGAACCCATGAAAGAGAAACAAAATCATATTGGAAAAGCCACAAAGTTATTGGAGGATCACTAGGGTTCCTTAGATTTCACACATACATTCATGGGAGAATACAATATCATAACAAAAGAGCCTGAAAAGATAAAAGAGCTAGCGATAACGTGAACACAAAATAAGGAAGAACCTTCAAAATAATCCACTTCAACCACTTTATAAGAAGAAACAAATTACACAACAAACATTGATGAAGTTGATTATGAACAGCCTCTGAATCCAAAAGAAATGAAAAAGCTTTATGAAACAACTTGGTTATAGTGGAAAAGGATGTGGTGCTAAAGAACAAGGTATATGTTTCCCTATAGGGACTAATACACAATTAACCACTGGTGGTCTTGGTTATTGTCATTCAAAAGAAACAAAAGCATCAAAAAATCCTTCACGCATTCCTAACACTATTACAAAAGATTCTTCTAAGACAACTTTAACTTTGGTTTATCCTGAATTGATAGATACTACATGTGGGAATATCCCATTGGATATGCATCAAATTGATACTTTTTCTACACATTATAATCAATAACCTTATTTTATGCTCATTGTCATGTGGTATTTCTAGTATCATAGAATATTAATTACCATGTATAAGGGTATAAACTTGGCTTTATGCAATCATATTTCCTTTTCACAAGGAGCAGCATATCATCATCCACTTTTTGCTCACCTTTTTTCCTTGAGATCTAAGGGGTTAGGTAACCTAGTCCTAGTATGGCACTTTTCATTATCTCTTTTGGCTAGTTTACCACCTTCCATGTATATATTAGAGCAAGCTTGGGATGTGGATGACATTCCTTAAGTTGGCTCGCATGTGACATACTTTTCATTCTATATTATCTTTAGAATTACATTTTGGGGGAAACCCCTCTTCATGAAACCACTTCATTTGGAAACATATTCTTGGCATAAGGCTTTCCAAATAAGCTCTCACATGTTCTTTATTATTAGCATTTATCATTTTCTTCTTTAAAGTAATTTCTCACAAAATGGTGTTTAGCAATTTCTTTAAAGTGGGGGCATACATTGGCATTATCATTTTAAATTTTTTGATGATATCTTATGTTGTCCTCTCTTGGAGACATTAGCCATGATGTTACCTAAGAGGAGACCTTACTTGAACTAAGAAAAACTGCCTCTCAACATGTATTATCCTATTTGCATTTTGTTCATAAGTTCTTAGCATAACACAACTTGCTAGCCTTATGAAGCTTGAAGTTACAACCCTTTTTCATGGCCCCCAAGAATAACACACCTTCCTTTCTAGTGGAGCCATGTTTGTTCATATTTTCTTAGCATAACACAACTTGCTAAGCCTTATGAAGCTCGAAGTTTGTATTGTGTGGCATCTTATTAAAGCTATAAGGAGGTATAACTTTGGTATGGTTAGTACAATGGGAGCCTATAGACTTGACATGAATTTCTCAATGTAAAGTGAGAGCCTATAGACCTAACATGACTTTCTCACTTAGACAATTTTGGGGGCTCACCTAGTGGACAACAGATTTCACTAGCACATGTGAGAGTGCATTTTTGTTTTCATTGTGGACAGAGGGTTTCACTTGTAAATATTTTTGCACAAAAAACTAATGTTTGATCCACATTGAGTTAGACAATGTGATGCCCAACCTCATTTATAAATTGTGTGACACCTTGATATGTTAAATTATTTTTATTTCATGAATAACTTGATGATTTAACCTGATTCCATGTTTAACATTTTGATTTTATTATGAACTAGTTTAAATGATTATTGTGATAAATTATTTTTAGTAAATGAAAATGGGAAAACTATTAAGAATGAATGTGAGAAGATAATATTTAGACTCTTGAACAAGTATCATATGAAGAATACTCTTAGATCGATATGAACTAAGGAATTTTGTGTACCTAAGATTGGTTTGAATCTCACTAATAAGTTTCATGTTGCTTAGAAAATAATAATAGTCAGGAACAAAGCAGGACTTTGGGAAGATCAAGGAGTTTCCAGAAGGATCACTAGCCAAGCACCATCTATGTAAATTTAAAGGACGGCTCTAATCAATGAGGGGCATACTTGAGGTAAGATAATTTGAGGAAAAATTATATAAATTAGATATCAAGTTGCATGATGAATTTTATTAGAGGGAGTGTCCAAGTGTAAATTTAGTAGTGTAAATAAATTATTTAGCTAAGGTTAGGTTTTCATTATTATTTCATGTGCATGCTCAAAGTTTTTATCTTTCATAGAGAAAGGAAATGAATATATGTGCATTATAATTTACTAACTATTGAATTTGATCTTATTAATATTTTGAACAGGTATTTATTATATTTATAACCTAACATGAATTTGGAAAAATACATGTGAGAGTGATGTCAAAGGTAAAAAAAAGGGAAAAATATCTAGACCCAAGTTAAATATTTATCTTTTGAAGTTTTAAATTTTGACCCTATGACCTAGGAGGTAATTAAAGTTTTGTGTAAGCTTTAATTGTGTTTAAGGTTTAATGATTGGTAATTTAGTGTAAGCATGTTTTGTGGAGCCGTATTAAATTAAGTCAAGTGATTAAGGGTGTAAGTATAATTATAGTTTTGAAATCCTTAGTTAGGTCTTGGACTTCGAATTGGTCTTTAAAGTGTTCTTTTTAGGGTGTTGTTTGGTCAATTTTATTGATATTAGTGCAAAAATAGACCCCTAGGGTCTATACCTATGAAAGGGGGACCCTTTGGACATGTGACCTTGTACTTGGGGTATGATATGACCCTTCAAAATTCCACTTGAAAGAGTGACGAATTTAAGTTCTTGGGAGTTAGGATCTAAGTGACTTCTCACTCTCCCACCACACTCCCCAAAGTTCATTAATGAATTTGGGAAGAGCATTAAGGCTTTCAAATGTGTGAAACCAGCTTGTAAGGGATGTTGGGTAGAGTGTCATTGTATATTCCCCATCTCCCCAAAAGTATCACACATGTGTGAGAACTTGTGGGGATATGTGTTGAAAGATCGAATGAGAAAGTGACAAGTGTCTTTCTCATCCAAGTGAATTCAAGTGGAATTCCTATATACTTGGATGGAAAATGGGAAATGGATGCTACCCACTTCTCCTTTTGGAGAACATTTCTATGAATTTGGAGTTTGGGAAAGAGGAGAAGAAAAAGTTGGAAAATAAGCAAAGAGATTTCTCAAAGGAATGAGCTTTTCAAAGGGAAAAATTGTGGAGATAAGTATTTTTCTCATTTCTATCAAATTTGTTTGAGTAGAAAATTTGTTGTTCTCTATTTTGTTATGACTTTCAAAACAAGTGGGAAATAGCCCAAGTTTTGGTGTATGTGTAATTAGAGTTTGTTTGGTAAAAAGGGTAAATAGAAAATTGTAGATAAGGTATTATTTTAGTCTCCTACTAGGATCATTGGTAGTTTTTTTGTTTCTTTCTCGGGAGTACATGGCTAGATCCCAAGAGGCTTCATGATTCCATTATGGTAGGGTGGAGAGAAAGCCCTAATTACTTATGTTTCATTATGGTATTTTCAAATGTTGGTTACAATATAAAATTTACTTAGTATTATTTTGTTAAATGAAAGAATAAAAAAATCAAGTTGTATTCATTAGTATACATCTTTAAATTCTTGCTTTCATACTATCAAAAATAAATAAATAAATGAAAAAATTTCTTATTCAATGGCGTGATATATGTTTTCAACTATTGCCTTGTAAATGGAAGGGATAATGGAGTTGACAATAAAACTTTTAAAGGTCCTCATATTATATAGCATAGATTGTGAAGGGATGTTGAGACCCTAACCTTGTATCTTTTCTCATGATTATGCTGGTAGTAGAAGTATCTCTAAGTTGTGATAAAGAATAGATAATGATATTATTTTGTTATGGTAAATTATATTTTAATGTATATTGTATCTCCTTTTGTATTCAATGAAGGAACAATTTTTATTTAACTTTACAAGGAAAGTTGTATTATTGTGAAGTTATTACGTGTGTTAAACATGGTTAAGGATATCCATAAACTATTATTAACAATATAAGTTTTCATGTGGGATTTAGTCTCTTCCATTAATTTATAAATTATTAAGAAACATTTAATTTTATAAATCATTAAATATGAGTGAAAATAATAATATTTGTAACATTTTCAATAGTTTTTAAACTAAAAATATTTGATAGTTTTAGTAGAGCATTTTGAAGCAAGTCTATATATATATATATAAGAGTAAGAAATATGATCCTTTTAGTTGATGAACACAATATTGTTTACAATAGAACTCTTTTCAAGTTCTTATTTAAAATACAACTAAAAATTGATACAATATGTTATTTTGGATAAATGGAAAAATTGATTATTGAGGTTGTAAGAACATTTATTTACTAAAGTTATAAAATATTACTTTCTAAATTTTAAAGGAGAAATATAATGTAAATTTCTAAATATATATTAACCAACTAATAATCTTGATAAGAAAAAGTAAAAGGAAAACTAAATCCTTAAAATCATTCCTAAAATATTATTTAAATCTAATAAATTATTACTTAAACATAATAGTCAAATTTGAAAAAGAGATTATTAGATAAATCATTTTGGATGAAAATTGAATAAATAGTGGAGATTGGCAGTAAAATAAAAAGGGGGATATTTATTGATAGTAAAATATAAATGAAATAAATGAATAGAACAAAGTATATATATGCATTAATCTGTAATAGTGTGCCTTGCTAAATCTTTATGTTAGAGGGTATATAAAATAAAAATAATAAAAAAGGAGTTACTTGTACACAAAGAAATTGATGTAAAGAATTAAATAAACTCACACATTGTTAACCTGTATCATCTACATTAATAGAGGAAAAACAAAGGTTACACCATAGTAAAGGAAAACGTTATAGATCTATAACATTGGTATGCATGTGATTATGAATTTTTTTTTAACCCAATATAGAATTTGCTTCAGCTTTATTACAGAATTCTAAAACAATGAAAAGAAAAATATATAAATTGCATTAAAATTGTAGGCATCAATCCTACACAAATAGTAAGGAAAATATTGACATATAAGTAAATGCAATGTTTATAGTGGGAATACTCAAAAGAGGGTTGTGCCTTTTGCATAACACTAGAGATTCAGGGAATTTTCACAGCTATATACATTAGGATAAAATTTATTAAAACAAAAGAAAAGGAATGGGATTTGTGTTTATATAAAAAATAGAGATTAAGGGTATCTTGAATACTAAAGATTAAATATGTAATCTATACACTTATATACCTTGGAAATATGGAATTTCAATGTTGAATCTATAACATAAGGAGAATAAGGCAGTAATTAGAATGAAGATATTCTTCATGTATACCTATATGAATCTTCAAATTTGGTTGTACATGAAATAGAAAAGAGAAGTTGGTTCCATCTTGTCATTTTCCATCCGAGTCCAAAAAAAAACCTACAGCTAAAGCAAACATAGCCTCCAGAGAATGTTCATGAAGAAGGAATTTGTCCATTTGTTCGGTGCCTTAAACTCTTTAAAAATATTCCTAGGGTTGTGCCAGGAAAGAAAAACAAATTAGAGCAACTATTTTAGGGCTTCACCTTGACTCTTGCCTTGTGACCTAACTTTTACACATCTGTTGTCAAACTATGGCACCTTAAAATGTTTCAAAATGGATTTCAAATGATTATCAAATCATATATATAGTCACCTTTCATTTAGCAATGAATTGATTTTATTGAAATGAGTCACGCAAATCGATAAAATTATTGAATGGTGATTAAATATTATGCACACTTATTATGTGGAATTTAGATAGAGTTCAAAAATAACTACATTAATAAATTTAAGTTAATACAATTTTGTTAGGTATTAGTTATTGTTCAAAATTATTTTTGAAATTAAAGTCTAAACAGTGGGTGTATTCTTTATTTGAGAGAAAATTAATAATAACTCTCATTGGAAGATGGTAAATTAAGCAACAATGTTGTTATCATAAAAGATTTTATCATTTTATTTTACTAGAAATTGTTTAAGTGATAATTTATGATTCAAAAATGGTATAATAATTTTGTTATGTATTTCATAGTTATATCATCAATAAGGTTTAAGTGACCCCAATATTAATTGCAAATTGAAAATTATTATTATTATCGATTTATTGAGTATACAATGATATCATCAATTGTTATTATTGATAGTTACTTGAATAATAATACTCTTTATCATGTTTGAAAGATGATTAGGAAATAACACTATTATGATCGAGTTGAATAATTAATAATAGTTTTATTCTTGTACGATAAACCAAATAATGACGTTAGCACATGATATTAATGTTTATTGATAGTCTTTGATGTATACAAGTCTTACATTTAATAGTATGTAACTTAAATAAGTTAGGATAATACTTTAATGTCTATAGTAATACTTTTGGATGGTGTTGGATTAGTATCATTTTTAATAATTACAATGGAGTGTGAACATGGAAATAGATAATAATAGTAAGATTGAGATTAATGATAGCATTGTCAACATATTAATGTTTGTATTAATAAAGTAGAGGATAGCAAGGTTGATAGATAGAAGATGTGTATTTATAATAATATTAAACCTATTAGGAAGAGTGATCATCATGTTAAAAAAATAATTGGATGGATCTCTTGAGTTTGTATCATATTTTAAGGGTTATTTTAAGTCCTTCCTTGGGTTGGTAGCTACACCATCAAATTTAGATAAAATTAACTCTACCTTATGAGTCTTCCAAATAAATTAATGTCAACTATATCTCAAAGCTATGATGTTCACTTAATGTCTTCAACATGCAAAGGCATGCTCAATATAAAGCCTTATAACTAGAACAACAATCACATTATGGCTCATAAGACTATAGTAGTTACTTAAATTAATGTTCAAAAAAAAAAAAAGTTAGGTTTTTTTTTCTAATTAAAATTATGGGCATTACAGACAAACAATTGAGGTGTTACACCTCGTCTTATTGTTACTGAGTTACTTTTACCTTCATGGATAAATAGGATGATGAATTCAAATCATGATTTTGATATATTTGATAAAGGAATGGAATATTGAAATAGGTATTAAGATGTTATTGCTTTGAAAGAGTAATTATGTTTATATTGATGAAGTACAATTAAAGAATATGTATTGCAATATGAATATGCTAATGTTTTGTGATGCATACATGTGGATTTCATGTGAGTTTCTAACTGTGATAGGTCGAATATATGCATTAGAAAATGAGCAGCAAATAAAATAGTGCAAATAAACACCAAAACAACCTACACCTCAAGATTAGCCTAAGTTGGAATCAACACAAGATAAAAGCAACAAATGGAACCTTATACCTTGTCTCAAATCGATCCTTTGGTTGGCCCTTCGATCTTTGATGTGTATGCTCCTTGGATGGCAAGATTTGAAAAATAGATGAGGATGTGAGGATGGATGGAAATGGATGAAATCATGAAAATGGCTAAGTGTAGATTGAGAAATAAAAATGAAAGAGTTTGGCTAGCAAAATGAGAGAAAGGAGGGGGTATTTATAGGAATTTTTAGAATTCCTAGAAGAGATGGATGGCCAAGATTGAGCCACCAAATATCAAGATGTAGGGCTAAGGTGAGTTGAGAACTCACAAGCCCTCAGATCTTGACATGTGGCATGGGGAGAGGCTTAAGAAAGATGAGGTGGAGATGAGGTGTAAGAGAAGTACATGACATGGAGGGGGGTACAAAGTACCTTGGGATTGGACAAGATCTCCTCATAAAGGAGGTGCTTGTCCCTATGTGAGTGAGAGGACATGTGGGAAGAAGTGAAGGAATTAAAAATTCCTTTTGAGTGCATTGGGGGATTAAAAGTGAATTAAAAATTCACATGGGGAAGTGGAGTGCCTTGTCCAAAAGGAGAAAGCCTTTAATAAGGTTGACCAAGGACACATGTCATAAAGGACATGGGGAAGAGAAAAGGAATTTAATATTCCTTGAAAGATGAGAGTGGAATTAAAAATTCCTCAAAGGACTTTGGAAAGACAAAAGGAATTAAAAATTCTTTGGGGGATGGGAAGAGTTGACTAAAGGGGATGATTAGAAAAGTTGATGAGGGGTTAGAGGAAGGTTAGGTGGCTAAGAAATATTAGAGGGCAACTTGTAAAATTTGGAGGATGTGACACCTCCTAATCAAGGATTAGGATAAGATAAAAATGATGGAGGATGTGACATGAAGGGAATTAAATAAATGGAATATTTATTTAATTCAATTGATGGAAGGAGGATTAAAGAGATAAGGTATTATTGATTAAATACCTTAGGGATTTGGCAGAATTAAAGATATTAATTAAATAATAGTAGTATTAATTAATTAATGCGGATAAAGGGATGCTTAGACGAAAAGGGATAAATTTGGATAAATTAAGTGTCCAAATTTAGGTGCCTACACTAACTGCTATTACAATATGCTATAAGTTGGATGAAAGTATAGGTTTACACATCTGGAAGAGAGGGGAATTATCTCTCAGGAGAGGAACTTGGTATGGTAACCTTTAATTCAACCTTACTGATCTTGCACACACTCACACCTTAATTGGTCTAGTTGAGTCAGGTTGGTTGGAACCAAGTAAGAAACCTTTGGGGATAGATTTAAATGTTTGGGAAAATTTATTTGATTTCCTTCTCTATTTGATGAAGTTATCCTGATTGAATCTTTGAGTATTTTGAGCTTTATGAATAGTTATCTTTATGTATCTAATTTAATTGTAAACAAAACAACATTATCCCACCAAATCAATACATGCCAAATGTGAATATACCAAATACAAGCTTACCAAACATAAACCTATCAAATCCACACTTGGTGAACTATTGGATATATATGTTTACAAATCACACCAATGTTGTTCAAAGTCCAAACAATATATTAACAACTCAATGTATTGATCCAAGTCAAGGTAACACCATGCAAAATCAAGGTTACCTAAATCAAAGCAATGTGATTCCCAACCACATCAATGTTCAATGTCCACCTACAATGCAAAATCTACACATCATCCCAAATCAAAAAATTCTCCAAAATTAGTTTGTGCATGATCCCATACAAATACCACAAGTGTATATTCCAAATATGCTTGACCAACAACCAAATCAACTACATCAAGTGTGTCAAAATCAAAATCAAGATCAAATTTTGCAACATAAAATTGTGTCACTTACCAAAATAGTTGATTCATTGTGCCAAGAGACATCTCCACCTGAAAATATATACACTCCCCCTTGGGTTAAACCATGTCATCAAAAAATTGAGTTGTCTCCACAACCTCATCAAGAAGAATATTCCCAATGTCAAGAAGTTGGATATCAAGATCAACAACATCAACAATAAGCCCAATGACCACATCTCCAAGTTCAATCTCAATAAGTACAAATCTCACAAGGTAACAAATATGAATATACTCCATTGGGAGAGCCAATTGAATCAACATTAAAAAAGCTAGTTAATGCAAAATTTGTCACTCTTCCAAAAGTAAGTGCTTTCAAATCTATCATAAACTTTTGTTAGAATAAAAGTAGCTCTTATTGTGAGTATCATAGAGATAATCTTCATAAAAAATCAAATTGTATTCGACTCAAAAATATCATCCAAGACCTTATTGATCAACACAATAACTATTGAGGACAATGATCAAGATTCAACCACTAATGATAACAATACAAATCTCTCCACCACAACTGTTGAGGACAATTATCAAGATCTGTCCATCAATGATCACCTTGGAAATGTTTCTACCTCATATAGCGATCAAATAAACATAAATTAAGATTCAATTTTTAAGCATGATCAAAACCCCTCAAACAATGATCTATTTCAAGGAGTGTTAACATTATTTTATCCTATATATTTACATAATCCAAGATCCATCCACCAATGATCATGTTGAAAATTTCTCTACATCACCTAATGAGTTAGAAGACATATCTCAATAATTTATTCCAAAACATGATCAACATTTTTCACCAAAGTCTAGCAATGGTCCCTTCCAAGATATATTGACATCCTTTGACCTCATGGTTGCAAATATTGAAGGAATCTTCAACTCAATACTTGATCTGGACATCCACTCAAAGATCAAGAGGATATTGAGCCAATTCCCATGCCTAATGAAGATATCTAAGAACCCTTTGTACACAATCCATCCTTTTAAATTGACCCATGTCAAGAACTTGACCCAAATCATGTTGAAAGGAATTCCAAAATTAACCAAGATCAAGAATCCATATCTCCAAGATACTATGTAATGATCTAATGGGAACTTTCCAATGTATACAAGATGTTGCAAATGATGATCATATCCATATAGAACATACTCCTCCATCTACGCAATAGATGCTTTCTTTGGATGAACACATAGATGATCTTCATTTAGAACAAGATTCCTTTACTCTTAACATTATTACACAAGAATAGAAGGTTATTGATTCCTACAGCCAAGTTGGGTTGTCAACATCAAGATCAGATATATCCCAAATTCAGATTGAGGACATCATGTATGAAGATATCCAACATTATCCACTCAAGGAAATAGGTTGGACCAAACATGATATTCCAGAGTTAGCAGAGTAGTAAATTGAAATAACATCATTTGTAGTGGTCATTTATCAAAGAATGCTTGCTAAAATGACATCTCAAAATAGGTAGAATCAAAGCATGAAGGTACTACTTCCACAATATTGGGGGAAACTTCATATCAAGCAAACATCAACATAGGGAGCACAAAGAATACTTATGATGAAACCAATGCCAATAATACAACCATCCATGTCATGAATCTTCATCCACTGATCACCCCATCCACGAATTGGGACCAACATCAAAAGAAAGATATGAATAAAAACAAGAAGAATGTCATTAAAGAAAAAGAAGTTTATAATCATAATGGGAAAATAAAATACACATGGATACCAAAGAATAAAAAGAAATATTATCCCTATCAAACTCCATTAGTCAAAGAAACTATGGGGAAAAATAAAAAAGGGAAAAGTATCCATCAAAGATGTCCACAAAGGCAAAAGAAAAATTCTCAAGAAATGCACAAATTATGTCAAGCAGTTGGTCCTATTTCCATGCACACATCTATATCCACCCATCATTGCTTATCTTCACAAGTTTGGAGAGTCAAAGGTTCCAAACTATCAACCAATCCATCTCCTATTCTTAAAAACACAACAACGTCCACTCCTCCATGCATGATATCCAATTCTCCCATTGACCATGTATTAGCATCCACCCTTCATCATAAGGATTCAAAAGGCACTCTATCATAATGTGTGCATAGAGACAAAGTTAACTTTGGTATCAACAAAGTGAATCAAGAATCTCAAAAGTTGTATTTAAGTGCACGTATCTTGGAAAAGTAGCTTCTTCAAGTAGGATATCGGTGGCACATTATGATAGAAGCATATACATCAACACTGCCAAGTGGTTCAATGTGAGCATAAATCTTTTAGAAAAATAAAAAAAATAAAAAATCATGAAAATAGTAAAGATAAAAACATCCTCCAGTGAAAACCACTATGATGGTGCTTTGGATAGGCGCCATGATGAAAACATGGCAAATAGGCATCATGTGTAGAATCAAGCATCTACATACACTAATTTAGGTGAAAGCATATTATTTCATCCATAATAAATCCAACATTCCATCCTTCTTATTCATAATAAATCCATTCATCCATAAACCACTTATCCAATTCATTTTCATATATCTGCATCTATCTTCCAAAATATCTTGATCTTGACAAAGTTTTTTGTACACTTTCCATTTGCTTATGGTAAACATCTTGACATGGGTCATTTTCATTGATCCTATCCTATCCAACATTATTTGAGCCATGAATCATTATCCAAATGAGCATTCTTTATTTGAACACCTTATCTTATCGCAAGATAATCCAGATCCATCCATCCATACATCTATCCAAGAATCCACCCATGGAATTTCATGCATTGCTAGACACTAGGGGTAGATATTTGCATCTTGCTTCGCGAAAAGATATTGATCTATAAATTCCAACTTATGTGGTGATCCAAACATTGGAAAACATGAAATAAAATTAGTCAAAGCATTTATGAGCCAAAATCCAAATCAAAAATCCATAAAATATTTTGACAAGAGGATGTTCCTTATCAAGATTTATTTTTCATTGAACATCAATCCAAACAATCAATATCAGTTGCATCTAACATGTGCCTCAACATCACATCAAATCATTCAAAAAAAAAATGTTCTAAACTAAGCTTCAAAATATTAATCAATCAAATCCAATCAATCCATCATTAACTCTAGATATCCTTCCTAATCCTCATGTTGCTTAACACTATCCTTGCATTATTGTGTATCCTCAAAAATGTTATCATCATCAATCCATCAATTAGATCAATCAACCCTAGCTTGGTTTTCAACAAAATCCCAAAATAGATCACTAATATTATCACGCACATCCATATTCAAATCATCAAAATCATGCAAAACTCCAAAACATATCAAAATCCTAAAATAGGTCACAAAGTCAAAAATGTGGTTATTTGAACTACATCGTCTCTAAGCTTCAACATAGGCAAGGCCATCATTGATGAGCCCCCGAGACACAAAAATACAAAAACATTTAAATAACCCAAAAATCCAAAAAAAGCCTCATAACATTTCAAAAACATCAAAAACATCCAAATATTTGAAAAAATCCATTTGTCTCATTTCACTTCACCCATGATAATCAATCATCCATAATAAATCAATTAGCAAAAGCAAGCATCAAACGCAAAATCAAAATCAAAACAACAAACTTTTAAATACAAAATCAAACTCTTGATCATTCTCAAACATGTCAATCAAACCTTATATCAACATCCTTTTTAAAAAACTTATAAACTTGCCACCATCCACTAACATGTCCTAGGATGCATCCTTCCTACAATGGGCATTATCTTTGGCAATCACTTTGGATACTTATCCTAAACAAAACGCGTCCCCTTGGCTAGAGGTATGAAGAACATTGGCATGTTTGCTCACTTGATCTTTTTTTTTTATTTATCTTATTGCACTCATTCCAATGACCTCTCGATAATGTCTAATCAAAATGATTTAGAGAGAAAGGAATGGGACATTTATCATTATCTTTTTGTCTAATGTGCTTGTTGGATATTCTTGTAATATAACCTTGGTCATGCTAATTTTGTTTGGTTTGTCGGGAGGATGTTTTGGATATCTTGTTAACCATTACATTAAGAGGTTTTGACTCTTTGTGTTTTGTTCCAAGATGTGTGAAATATTTGAAGTACACTCTAACAAGGTTTTGTATGCCAGGTATGAACAAGGATACTCCTATCTATTTGTCGAGTCAAAGTTCATCGCACTAGATACCACACCATCCTAGTTGTCTATACCTTGATGCATCATATCTATGTTTGTTATCAAACATAAGGAAAGTTATGCTCTTAACATCTTGAATCCTTGGATAATAAAAATATCATCATCATTCATCATCATATCTAATAAAGTCTCGACGACTCATAGAATTGTTGGACTTCTGCATCTTCTCAGAATCAAGGATTGATACCTCTTTTTCTTTTATCTTCTTCACGCTAACATGGTATCATGGCATTAACCAAAACATTAATGCATCCATCCTGCATTCATAAAACATAAGCATACTCATCTTGCATACTCATACATATCATCATAATAGGAAACCTCATCCATCTCACATACATTGCATAACAGTTAAGTTGTTTAGGATAATATAGATTTGTTATTCTAAGCATCTTAAAACCATCTCATTTACATCATCATCATAATATAGATCTGTTAGTCTAAGCATCTCATAACATAACCATCCATACATCTATAAAGCATATTTTTCATGAGCTCAACTTAAAATTGGCATTTTCACCCAATCTCTTGACAGGGTAGGTGTACCAGCGTACTTCTTCCCGCTAGGGAAATAATGGGGCATCTAAAAAAATTAAGAAATTTTTGAATTTCAATCTTGGAAACATTAGTATTTGAACCAATGCAACTAGTACATTGCTTCAAAGAGGGAAAAATGTACACTCAGTTAATACTAACATTATGCATCTAAATCTGATTAATTATCATCAAATTCTTCTATTAATCAAATAAAGAAAATTATTAGATTAATTCACCAATGTTCATCATGTTGATTTAAATAAATCAATCAAATCCCCAAAGTCCTCTCATCTGATTTAATAAATAAAATTATTTAAATCAAATGCCAAATCCTCTAATTCCTACAAGTTAATTAATTCTAGATTAATTAACTCCTAATCCTAATTACCCATTCTCTAGCTTTTGACTCAACCTTGGTCAAACTCTACCCTTCATTAACTAACCCACTTGCACATGAAAATCAATTCTTTTAATTAATTAATTCCTCTATTTATCCTCACAAAGGCATATTCCTAAGAATATTCCTCCCAACTACCTCCTAATTCAATTTCCCTCCAAAACCTCTTACACATTCATTAACTCCTCTTACATCCTCATTTATTCTTCTTACATCCTCTCACATCTCCAACCACATGCATTTACTTCTTCTTACATCCTTTCAAATCCTCAACCATATGCATTTATTTCTCTTTCACCCTCTTTACTTGCACATTCTACAAAATGTGCTCCACCTTCATCCAATAGACTTGTGACAAGTGTCACAATCTTATTAGATCTCCTTTAGTTCCACATTCCTCCAATCTCTCCATTCTTCAACTCTTTAACCCTATAAATAGAATCATTCTCTTCATAATAATGATACACAATATTAAGTAATCTCACTATAGGCACACTCATCACTTGCGTTTTCATCCCATCTTAGCTTCTTGTTATTATCATTTTGCATCAAAGTCATCTTTGCATCTTCTCATCAAGATCAAGAGCTTATCACAAGGGATTGGGAAAGGGCTACTTTCCACATCAAAGTAGCACCAATCCCCCTATGGGATGATGGTTTGAGTAGTTCAGGAATAGATTTCATGTCCATCTTGCTTTTAGTTCCATGTTAGTTTGATAATGTTGCCATTTCCTTTACATTGCTTAGCAATTTCATGGGGAAGGCTTTTTTTATTAATAAAAGGCTAGTAGCCTATATATATATTAATAATTATAAATAGGAAATACATTGAGTCATTACAATTCAAAATTGATCAAAATATGATCAGATCAACTGGTAACCATATTTTACTATGATCATGTGGCTATCTATTTTATGCATAGCCAAACATTATATGTTCTAATATTATGAAAAACCATATTTTTTTGCACTTGACAGAAACTGGGTTAGCTCTCTTGAACTTGGATTTAGCAAGATTTAACTAGGAGCAAATAATTGCCAAAAAATTGTGCTTACCAGCACCAAAACACTTTCTTCAACAATTGACCAACTATAACTTGCATACAAAAGTCTCCTATCAGTGCCAAAAAATATGTTTTGAAGGCATGATTGAAAAAGTGTTTCTTCGATTAACAAGCCCAAAAAAGCATGCTTTAGGGTATGTGCAAGATCATCATGAAAAAAATAGGCCCTTGAGTGGCAAAAAATTTAAAAAATTCAGAGTTAGGCAACTTGTCGTAAAAATTTGAATAAGTTATCTATATTATTTCAAAAATATGTAAGAATAGAATCTGTAGAAAATTGAATGTAGTTTCTAAACTACTAGGTTTTTTTTAAATCTATTTGGTGAAAATTTGAAATTCAATGTAGCATACTTAAATTTGGGAAAAATAAGTAGGTGTCTATCTAACCACCTAACCACAATAAAATGATAATATTTTAGATATAAGTAGAGGACTCATGTCGGATGTGATGCATATTTTTGTAATTTTTTTCCAAGTAAATAATTAATTATGATTTTTTTATTACAACTTTTTAAAAATATAAAAATTTGTATGTTCGACCAGCTTAACTTGGTCAAAACTTCATGAAATTCATTTTTTTTTAATCCTATAGTATGCAAAGCATAGAATGTGATGAATGTTTCAGATTCAAAAAATGTGATACCATTTGAAAGATATAGATGTTTTTCAATCATCCTATCAATCAGGACTTTAGTCATAATTCAAATAGAAAATGAATAATAATTATCAATTAAATTCAAATTAAAACATAATTTATATTGGTGGAAAGTTGAGAATCTCCTTTAAAAACCCTTTTCATTTCATCAATTTTGGGTAAAAAAAATGTCATTAGCAACATACCCTACACATACCCATCATATCGCCACTTTTTGGCCCATCATGATCCTGCACATACCCTTTATCTACTGCTTATTATTCCATCTGCATGATCTCTAGAGAATTCTCCCCTTGCTCTTCATTACTTGCATCCATATTCTAAGAGTTGAGTGTAATATTCATATCAGGGACAACTCCAATGACAACTCGATGGCTATGGGAATTGACTCCTTGAGGAAGAGTCATTGAAATGTTGTGAAGCATATTCTGAGGGACCCCCTGTGATGTTGGAGGAGCACTGATTGGCTAGCATTGATTTACAAAGGTTGTTGCATGATAGGAGTTGTGATGTAGCAAAATGGACACATAATGATACTTCTCCCTAAAGCATTTAGATGTTTCCCTCCCTAGATGGTGACTATATCTTGAAAAAGCCCTACTGAGATGGTATGGATCACTAAGCTCCAAAGATTGCTTTAAATCATCAAATACATTGACAAAAGCTTTGCTATGAGGTAAGAAATGTGGTGGGAAGATTCCACCAACGTAGCCATCCCCCATACCAAATACATACTTTTGTGTGCAGACCACGAGGACATCATTCTGGAGGAATACCTCATTTACCATTTTTTTGCAATTAAATTCACAAAGTCTAGGAATTGCAACATGTCCATGAGATTAGATATAAAAATTGATAGAACATTTGAAGGGAATAATAACCTTCTTGACTTAGGATGAATAATTTTCATCCCAATAACACATTTGAGACACCTATAGTCACAAGGACACCAAAGCTTGAACACAAATTGCAGATGAACTTCCTCCAAACTTCCTGAGAACAGACACTCCCACCTTTGCACTGGAAACCACACACAAAAATTCTTCGGGAAATAATCTATTCCTGCTACAGACCTTTTGACCACTACACCACCTTAGCCTAGGCTCTTGCAATTCTAAAACAAGCTTTAACCTCCAGTGAATAGAGGATAAAGAAAAATTATTTGTTGCCATCTTTTACTTATTGTGGGCAAATAAATAGAAGAGTTTTTCCAAATATCATAAAATTCAATGATTACTTAGAGTTTAAAATGAACAAAGCTTTTCCAGATCATCTAAAAAATTACATGTAACACATGTTAGATTGTCCTCCCACGCCTCTAGAATATATGGACCTTTAATACAAAAGATGCTCTTCATACTGTAATTTTTGAAAGCATACCATGGATTAATTAGTTCAATACACCTACAATCATGACACAAACATTAGTGCATTTGAGGAGGAGGCAAATGCATAAGGGAATGTGTAGGATCATCATGGAAAAAATAGGCCCTTAAGTGGCAAAAAAATAAAAAAAATCAGAGTTAGGCAACTTGAAGTAAAAATTAGGCGGGGGCCCTAGCTCGGTTGGCTAAGTAATTCCGTTGCGGCTCTGCTGGTCACGAGTTCTAGTCTCCCGTCCTGGTACGGAGGGTGTTAATCGCGGTCAGAGCAAAATTTTAAATAAATCGTGCTACCGATTCGATCTAAAAAAAAACTTGAAGTAAAAATTTGAATAAATTATCTATATTATGTCAAAAATATGTAAGAATAGAATTTTTTGCAAATTGAATTTAGTTTCTAAACTACTAGGTTTGTTTTAAAAAAAAAAATCTATTTGGTGAAAATTTGAAATTTCAATGTAGTAGTACTTAAATTTCAGAGAAAAAATAAGAAGTAGGTGTCAATTTACCCACCCTAACCACAATAAAATGATAAAAAACTATATATAATATTTTAGATTTAAGTAGAGGACTCATGTCCTAATGTGATGCATATTTTTTTATAATTTTTTTCCTAGTAAATAATTAATTATGATTTTTTTATTACAACTTTTTAAAAAATAAAAAACTCGTATGTCTGACCACCTTAACTTGGTCAAAAATTCATGAAATTCAGTTTTTCTTTTTTTAATCCTATAGTATGTGAAGCATAGAATGTGACAAATATTTTGGATTCAAAAAATGTGATATTTTTTGAAAGCTATAGATGTTTTTCAACCAGTCTATCAATCAGGACTTTAGTCATAATTTGAATAGAAAATGAATAATAATTACTTATTAAATTCAAAGTAAAACTTAATTTATATTGGTGGAAACCTGAGAATCTCCTTTAAAAACCCTTTTCATTTCATCAATTTTGGGTACAAAGAAGGTCGTCGGCCACATACCCATCATATTGCCACTTTTTGGCCCATCATTATCCTGCACATACCCATAACCAAAATGTGCCACACCTCAAAGATGGAAACACCAATTTACTTTGGAGTGTATTAAGGAGTATGAACAGGATGAGACACATATATATTTAATTACATTAGCTATAGGAAGCACATAGTTGGTTACATCACCCTGAATTAGGAATGTTCCCTTATCTAATTCCTATTAATGTGAACTTGATAACTCATGATTTGGCATACACCTAAATATATGCAAACAATTATCTCTGGAACCTATGTATCCTCAATTTTGAAAGCAACCATTCACTTTCTAAGTCATTCATGCCACACAAGTTTAGCTTTCTTATTAGAGCTGACACATCATATATTTGCCACAATTCTAAATAGCACACTTAGCCATCCATTTACCACCCATACTATTATGCATGAAGATTTAACATAACCCCAATTTATACACTGAAATTGGCTTTCCCTCAAAGACAACAACAAACTTAAACATTTACACATGTGAAAATGAACCCTCGCTTAACAAAATTTCTTCACTTTTAGGATGCATTTCCCCGACACAATCATGTGAGTGACTTCATCAAATGTTTGATCACAACCAAAATTAGCTAAATAGTCTGCTATACAATTACCTTCTCTATAAACATGAATAATGTGGTAGTGCTCTATTTTTTCTAGTAAGGCCCAAATTTGTTTAACTATGTACCCAAACTTCCAATTGACAAACTTGTGTTCCTTACATGCATTTATCAGTATCAAGGAGTCTCCCTCTATTTGATGTTTGGGAAACTTAAGATCAATTGCAAGCTTTAATCCTTGAAGCAGAGCCTGGGCCTCAACTACATTATTAGTCCCTATTTTTAGTTTAAAAGATTTGGCACATAATACCATTCCTTTGTAGTCTTTGATTGCAACTCCAGCTCCTGAAGAACCAAGATTCCTTCTTGCTGCCCCATTGAAGTATAATTTGAATAAACCTGGTGGAGGGGCTTCCAAGAGATGGAATCCCTATTTACTTTATGGCCTAGCTGATGAAGACCTCCTTTGAAAGGTAGCTTAAGAAATGTCCAATTTCTCATTAACTTTGAATCCTAATCAGTAAAGTTTAAGCCAACATGTTTTACCTTTTGAACATACCGATTTACTATCTTTGAGATTGACATCTCCATCCTAAGTAATAATTGATCCATGATTATTTTTTCTTCCCTAAAGAAGCATTTATTTCTCGCCCACCAAATAGCCCATGTTACTAAAGCCAAGATAATGGACCAAATGCTCTAAAAAAATGAACTTTTGTAAGCCTTTGGCAACTCGACAATAGTTTCCAAAGAGTGTCAAGAAATGATGAATGTCAATTCATTCTTGATACTACATGCAACTAGCATGCTTGATCTATTAGACAATGTGAAAATTGATGATTTACATTCTCAGGTTCATTTGTGCATAAGACACATTGAAATAGCTCTGCTATCCCAAGTTTTGTTAGCTTATCACTTGTCAATATCTTGTTTTTTAAAGCGAACCATGAGAAACAAATAGCTTTGGGTAAAACCTTTGAATTCCAACAAAATTTGTACATGCTCTTTGCACTCCTTCATTTGAAGAATCTTGGGAAACTAAATTATAACCCTATTTAACTATGTAATTACCTGATTTTTCTTTTGTCCAAACTAGCCTATCCACACCTGAAGAAATGAAGACAATTCTTTTAGAGAGAGTAGATTGAATGAATTTTTTTTCTGATCAACATCGATGGGAATATTTGAGAATTCCTTCCATATGACTTTCCCCATTATTATATCAACATGATGAACATTGTACTTTACCTTTGAACCCCAACATTGAGATAAATAATTTTCAGAAGTTTAAAAATTATGTATAGTATTTAAGACTGGATACCCATTCCATGAGTCTTCCCAGAAAGAAGCCAAACTCCCATCATTTACTTCCCAAGAAAAATGTGGAAGAATGATTTTTCTACAGGAGACAAGAAAATTCCACATAATATAACCTATAGATGGATTTGACACTATTAAGATTCTTGATGGATTTAAATTATCCAGATACTTATGTTGCATGATCTGACACCATTTTAAGTGAGGTTTAGTATACATGCACCAAACCATCTTAGCTCCTAGTGCTAGATTCCTTTGTGCCAAACCGTGTAACCCTGCTTCCCCTTCTAATTTTTGTAAACACATTGTTTCTAGGGATATCAAAGGGATTTTTTTTCTTTCTAAATTACCAGTCCATAAAAAACTTCTAATCAACTTTTGGATTTGTTGTATAATGGATTTAGGTGCCTTTAAAACTGACATAAAGTATTTTGGGATTGATGAAAGAATAGATTTTACCAATAAAATTCTACTTGATAAGAACAACCATCTCCCTTTCCATGACAGAATTCTTGATTTTAGGTGCCAATGAGAGATCTTGTCCTGGCCTGCAAAAAAGGGAATAACAAGGTATTTACAAGGTAGATGTGCTTGCTAGAATCCAAGCAAATTCACAATTTGTTTCTCAATTGATGGTTTTGTGTTAAACACATACACTTTTGACTTACCCTCATTAATCTTTTTCCTAGAAGCAAAGGTATACTTGTCTAACAGTAATTTAGTATGTTTAGCTTCTACAACAACAACCTTTCCAAAAAGAAGTGTATCATCAGCAAATAAATAATGAGTGGTTGATATAGATGTGTTGGGAATATGAATTCCATGAATGACTCCCTGCTCGTGAGCTTTACCAAATGATCTTCTCAAAGCTTTTGCTAGGATGATGAAGAGAAAAGGTGAAAGAGGGTCACCTTGACACACTCCTTGAGTGGATCCAAAAAAACCTATAGAGGAGCCATTAATCAACACTGAAAACTTAGCGCTTGAAAAGAAAGACATGAGCCATTTGCACAAAATTTTGGAGAAAAAAACCCTTAGAAGCACCTATTTTAAAAAAGACCATTCCACCCTATCATAGGCTTTTTGCATATCCAATTTAATGACCATATACAACATCTTATTTGCAACTATAGAATGTAAGACTTCATGAGCAACAATAGCTCCTTCAATCGTTTCCCTACTAGGCACAAAACCACCCTACTCTATAGAAATTATTTTAGACACCAAAGGATGTAAACAAAGATACATAGCCTTTGTGAAGATTTTATATATCACATTACAAAGAGAAATTGTTCTAAAATCTAAAAAAGTACTAGGTGAATCTAACTTTGGAATGATAGCAATGTGAGTTAGATTGAATTTCTTTAACATTCCACCTAACTTTCTTGACTCCTCTAATACTTGTAAGACATCTATTACAACAAAGTCCCAACATTCCTGGAATTCATTTTCTATAAATCCATCAGGGTCTGGTGCTTTGTTAGAGGGAAAAGAAAAAACAACTTCCTTAAGCTCTTGAATGGAGAAGGGTGCCATCAACTTCTCATTATCTTCAATAGATACTAGATTAGGAATCACTTGAAGAAGCTCCTCCCTATCCCTTGACAACTGAGGATCCACATCCTTCTTGGTAGACAACAAAGATGAAAAGAATTTGATACCTTCCTTTTGTATCTCCTCTTCCTTAGTTAACAAAACACCTGAATCACTATCATGAATTGAGAACAATGTATTCCTTGATTTCTTTACTTGTGCTGACATGTGGAAAAACTTTGTATTCCTATCCCCATCCTTTAACCAAATATCTCTTGATTTATGCCTCCAATACACTTCTTCTCTTAATAACAACTCCTTCCATTCTAACTGCAATTGCTTCTCCTCTTCAAAAAGTACATCATCAAGCCCATTGGCAATGATGAGCTCATTAATTTCACCAAGTCTCCTATACACCAAGTCCTTTTGAACAAAAATATTCTCAATAACTTGAAGATTCCAAGTAATAATATGTTGCTTCATGTGATCCAACATCTTTCTCAATTGATACATGCGAGAACCACTAAAGAAGGGAGCATTTAACCAAAATTGTCTTAACATATACAAGAACTGCAGGTGACAAAACCACATTGCCTCGAATTTGAAAGAAGATTTCTGATCAGACTTAATTCTGTTTTGAGATAGAACTAAGGAAATTGCAAAATGATTTGAAGCTGAAAATTGGAAAATTTTAGATGACAAAGCATAATCAGATGATACCCAGATTGGAGAAGATAGAAACCTGTCTCTAGCCTCTCTGCTATTTGAAGGAAATTTTTCCTCCTATTTGTCCATGTGAACTTACCGTTTAGAGGGATGGTATCAGTAAGTGCATTGTCCTTAATAAAGGAAGAGAAATATTCCATATCCTTCTTGGAGGGGCATATACCACCTATTTTTTCATGTAATGATGTTATTGCATTAAAATCCCTTGCAAGAATAACTTTATCTTGACCCAATAATTTAATAGATTGCTTCAGCTTATCCCACAACAATTTCTTAACCACTGAAGTAGTTGGGACATAAACATTTATTACCCAAAAAGACATATCAAAATTGTCAATTTCATTAATTGCCAGTTGGACTCACATGTAACATTACTAATAGATATAGATCTGTCCTTCCATAATGTTATCGAACCTCTTGAAGCTGCTTGTGATGGTAAATGTAAAGAGTTACAACGAGACTAACTCTTAAAAAATTACCAAAAGATTCAGTTGATATATTTTTTTCTTGGAGAAGTACCAAATCAGCCCAACAGGCATCCAGCTGCTACTTGACTTGGACTCTCTTATCAGAGGCATTAATGCCTCTGACATTCCAAGATCAATATTCATAACCTCATGAGAGAGTAATAGGCTCTCCTTGTATTTTTTTGTATTGAGGCACCTCCCATTTGAGAATCCAATGTGCATTGGATTCCTACTTCAATTTCTTCCTGTAATTTGGTTGTTAAGGATTTCCTTCCCCTCTTAGCAGGATCATTTTTGTTGGAGAAAGAAGATAACGGAGATTGAGAGATAGATAATGGTAGAGGAACAACTTTCTCTTCTCCTTCCAACATAATATCAGAAGCAATTTATTCTATCAATTTTTCTCCAACAAAATTTAATGCTTCATCTACAAACCTTTAAGGATCATTTTCTAGAGGCATGCTAAATGATTGAGACAAATTCTTGTCATCTATATTTAGGACAGAGTTTTCACTGATAACATCATCCTCTACTTGACAATCAAACACCCTCAGCTCTTTAGTTGATTGATTTGTAACACCAAGAGTCAACATTGATGCACATAAATTTAAATGAGAAATACTGGCAAACTTAAACTGAGGAATGTAGCAGTTTAAACTTTGGAAAAATATCTTAACCAGTGATAAGAAGTGTTTAGCCCAACTTGAGTAAAGGAAATAGATATGAAACTGCTACCTAAAAATGGAGCCAGTGGTTTTATACCAACAATAGAAGGAACCATATCCATATTAACAAGATTAATAGAAAAGAGATCTTTTTTTCCACTTGTACACTTTAGAGGCTCAACTCGCAAATCACAAAACAATTGTCCTAATTGTTGAAGGATTAGAGCACCAAGAATCACTTCATTACACACTTTCCTTGAATGATAACAAATAAGAGCCTTTGATAAACCCAACTGTTGACCAACCTTGCTAGCAAAAAAAAATTGGATTCAACCCAGAGGAACATGGCCCCCAACCTTGGGGGATATCCATTCCCTTAACCAATGAAGAGAAATCTAGATTAGTTGCAGGAGGAGAGAAAGCGTGTGAGGGAGAGGATGAAATTTGAAGATTGAATGAATCAAAAACCTCTTTACCCTTTTCCATAGCTTTAGAAGGCTCCATTTGACAAGGGGAAGTAAGATGAACAGGAAAGTGACAAAGATGATAGATTTTCAAAGGATCTTCAAAAACCACCTTTTGCTTCCACAACCCATATGAAGACTTAATATTCAACATAATGGGTAATTTCCAAGTTACATCAAGGAGGAGAGATATTCTAACAGGCAAAGAAGGGTCGGCAAAAAATTGCATATCCTAATGGAGATGTATACCAAGCTGATTCCCTAGAATTTCAATTATCTGAGTCTCTCTATATTCAAGAGGCAGACCCTATAACTGAACCCAAAATGGAATGAACTTAAACATAGACTGATTGGGAGAAAAATTTGGAGACCAAGGCAAAGTGAAAAGACCATGGCCATCACAAATCCAAGCTTTTTTCCTATAAATAGTGTTTTGGAACTCTTATGTAGAAAAAATAACTACAAAAAACCCTTCCCCCTTGTCTAAATAGAAAACTTTATTAGCCCCCACCCAATTTTGAAAGACCCAACTTTGAAAAAAAATTAGATATGGGATAAAATTCCAAACCTTACAAATAGTAGTGACCTCCTGAAGATCCTTGACTTGTGATCAAAGCGCATCATCTTTGAGAGAGAGATTAACTTCATCCCTAGATGTATTTCACTTGTGCCATTGTTGCTTTGGAACTCGGTCCTTCTTAATGGGAATGAATCGAGTCGGACCAACACCAAAGGCCTTGGAATGAAAGCCATTATGAACTGCAGTGAGAGAATATTGTGATTTTTTACCAAAACTAGGTTTAATATTTTTGTTACCCTTAGAAACTTCATGCAACTTATGGCCCTAGTGCAAAGGATCCACAGATCTAAAATAATTGTAACCCTAAGAATCTGTATTATTGACACAAATAGAATTTGGAAATGTCAGGGGAATATGATCCAATGGCATGAAACCTAACTTCTTTGACTAAGAAATTGCAATATTGTTTTGGAAAGTGTTTGGATGCAGATTGAATGAATTTGGATTGAAGGGAGCCCCAACTTGAATAGGAATGGAATTTGGGAATGAAGTTAGAGAAGAGATATTGGAAACCACATCAGCCCAATGCTGAGAACAAGATGAAGCTGAAGATTTCTATATAGAAGAGGAGCCTAATTCAAAAATATCAAAAATTAGTTGATTTCCTCGAAGTAAAGACTTCCCAAAACGAGAATGCCTAGAAGGATCATGACAAGCCTTGGGGATATGTCTAAAAGCACCATTATCCCCCATCTATGACACCAAACAAGGCCAAGGAATGCCATTGAAACCCTTGGAGGCCACATAATGGTCCAATTTTTTTGAAAAATTCCCATTGGCCCTTGAGGGCATGCTCCAAAGATTTTGAACCATTTTTTCCTTGATAGATCCTTTTATTGGGGAATGCTTTTATTTTATTTTTTTAATATTGAAAAATGTCACTCATGTTTGTCAATCTTTGATAAATGTAGATTTTAGCTTTCACACTTCCTTTTAGTCTTTGACATTGTATGCTTGTGTATCTTGGCTTGTTGTTGCAAATCATACATCTTGTGTGTGTCCCTTTGTGCTTATGTTGGTTTGTCATGGGATCTTGGATTTTGGGTGCTTGGCCACCTCCTTGATCTTTTCCATCCTATCCCATCAACATTGGTGCACTTGGACACCTCTTAGCACATATTTTTCTAGTTTATTGTGAGTTTACGCTTGTGCTCATCCTCTCACTAAAGTGTAGGCTAAATGTAGTGTAATAAAATGTATCCCTTTACATTAAAACACTTTTCTTGGGCCCCTCAATTAAAATGGAATTAATAATGCCTCAATTTAGTGTTGAAAAATGTATCCCTTTACATTTTCACACTTGTTTGGTCCCTCTTATTCAAATTGAGCTTAAGTAGGCCTTAATAAGCCCTATTTTACATCTACAAGCTTAATGAATTACATTTTCTTGACAATAATTAATGCTAGCACATAATTAAACACCTTGAGAAAATATGTGTTCCAAGAATAGGGACCTGGGACCCATTCACCCACGGACAAGTGGGTCCTCCCTATGCTTTTGGAACCCATTTTTTAAATTTTTTGGCGGTATTTATATCGTCCCAAATTCAAATTTCAAATGTCATCTTGTAATGCTTAATTTTCTAGAAATTAAGGATAAATGTATATATAAATACAAGGTTTTTTAATCAAATCAACTAGAAGTTTTAAAGAGAAATTTCAAAAGAGTAAATATTATTGTCAAGAGCATTAAAGAGAAGATTTATCAATCATTTGTTGTAGCATTCAAGATCTCAAGCATCCTGTCAAAGTTATGTTCATTCATGCATATTTTTGGAGCTAATATTGTGATGTAGGTTTCAAGATCTAATCCAAGCATTCAAGTCAAAGATTCAAAGCAAGATTTGAGTATCAAGATCCACATCCATTGAAGCCATTTTGTGCAAGATCCACATCAATATTTTAGTCTTTCCAAGGTTTATTTAAGGGTTTGTTGAATTATAACTTTATTGTTCATTCATCATTATTTTCATGCTTTCATTATTTCATTTCAAGGTTTAATTACCAAAATGGGGTTTGACCAAGCAAACCCCCATTCATTGAAAATAATCAATTTTTCGCTCTTGTGTTTATGTTACAAATTCTAGGTTGAAGAAAAGTTGAAGATCTCAAATTAACAAAGTTGCATAATTGCAAAGTTTCATTTGTTGTCACCATTGTTGTCAAGATACATAAACTTAGATCCTAAATTTATTTTTGACTATCCAACTATGAAAATAAGAGGATCTAGAAGTGCAGAAATAGTAGGGGACACAAAAATCAATTTTGAAAATCTTTACAAAGACCCATTCACCTATATTAGGAAAATGAGTCCCAAGACAACTAGAATAGTGCTTTGTGACAAGTGCATAGTATTTTCCCTTCCCAAAATTTCTAGAAGTTTTACTATTTTTATTAGTCTTATGTTTCATCTACAAAATCCACCCTTCACTTGTCTTAAATGAATGCATTTTCTATTTTTAATCTTTCTCCCAAAACCCCTATTTAGTCATTTTTATCATTGTTTATGTTAGGACACCCTGTAGCACTTTTGAAGACAATTTAATAATGATTAAACTTCACAAATCTTAAGGAAAGTTGTGGATTCTCTTATTTTTATGCTTAATCTAAAAGATCCAAGTGTTAGCTTACATTTTTGAGTTGATTCACTATTTTTAGTTTTTCTCCCAAGAGTGCATTTCAATCACATTTACCCCATCTACACACAAAAGGAAATTGCTAGATCATCCATAGAATTGATTCACCTAAGGGCTAAAAGTTAATTCTATCTTGGAGGATCTCATTTCCTGAATGAAATAGAAAATAGGTAGGTTCATTACACCCTATTTTCCTTTTATATTTATAGTAAGTTTGGTGAAACATTCCAAATTTAGTATAAAACCCTATGTGTTTTGAACCTAACCCTATTTTTTTGTTTCAACTTTCATCCATAGTGTAACTTCATTTGCAATTAGAGAGATACACCTATTTCACTAACAAAATTATAATTTGTGTATATTTAGAATAATATCCCTCAATCCTCTATATAACTCATCATAATCCTACTAGTTATTAATATAATCAAGAAAGATACACATTAATGTAGAAACACAAAATATACAATCAAATAAGTTAGTATTCACTTATAGCCAGTTGATATCCTACTAAATCATCTATTAGTTGTCTTCATCTTCCTAAGAAGTACTGCATGAATTGGAGTTATGCCCCCCTATGAAGACTGTGAAGAAAAAAACAAGAATAAAGATGAATATCATTTAAATTTACTCAAAATGATTTGAAATAAATGAAATACATACTAAAATTTACATGATTGACTCATACATTTATCAAAGAATTCAAGTTAAACCTACTACAATAATATCCCTATATTATACCATGAATATTGGGATTCTATGCTAATGTCATCAACTAAAAATAGAATAATGTTATTTGACCAAAATATACATAATTATAAAAAATAGAAAAACTTTCCTCTATAAAAGTTGAAATATGAAAAATACCATTAATAGGTCTTGATATTGAAGTTATCACATCCACATGTTCATTATTAAGTGTAAATTTTATGATCATTGTTGCTATATGATTAAAAATAGAATGTAATATATTTACTAGTTTATTAAAAATGACATACACATGGACATGCATAGCCTCACAATTAGAACAGAGAGGACCAAAAAATGTAGAATGAATTTTCCCACCCTTGAATTTCATATTACACATAAAAATTTACATTAATTTCCATTCATAGCAGATTGACATAGTTAACTTTAAATTTTTTGATACACCTCAAAGGAATTCTCTCATAATCCATCATCTCCATATTTGATAGTAGACCAACAAGAAATTATTTTTAAGTTATACATTGGTTATGATTATTTCCACACATATGCCATCTTATGTGGTGTAAGAGTTAAGTTTATATTTTCTACTTGTGGAGATTTTCATCAAACCATTTCAAATGAGCTCTAATATCTTTATTTTTAAGCTATACAAAGGATAATTTACCAAAATCAAGATCAAATGTATAGACACAAGACTTAATTTAGAGAATTTTTTTTTAAAAAAACCACAAATTGACCTATTGCTTTAAAAATTTATCTTGAATGGAATCAAATTTAAAAACAAAACTTCAAGCATAGGGACAAATGAATATTCCAACTTCTAGGTGCTTCTTCCACTATGATGTAATCCACTCATAAAAATCACACAATTTCAACCATACTATCAAAGATTTAAAAATAGGATATTATGTAATGTCAAACTTAGCCTCCATTTTTATGTTCAAAGAAAGAGTGAGAAGAGAAATACTATCAAAGGAGGATGCAATAAAACCATATTTTGCATGGTTCCTATCATTATGTGAGTTTGTATACACTTGGTCCTTCACATGTCATATATAAGTAGTGACTTGTGGAGGCCAATCTACTCTCTTAATCCATTCATTAATAAAATTGAATGAGATCCATTATTCAAATTCTCCTTTGGAGAAAATCTAGGAAAATTAAATTGAGTTGGAAAAAGGGCACATAGTATATAGAAGTTTCAAAGGGAGTGGAATCCATCTAGCCTACTCTTTCATTTTTTCTATTTTTAAATCATATAATCCTAAAGGGAAAATAAATGTGGTAAACATGCATATAAAAATTAACACTTTACAAAGTCCGCACAAGAAAGTTAAATGACACACACCGATGTGAGAAAATAAATAAGCAACCGGGTATTTACAGAACACAATGTTTCCTGCGCGTCAGTTGAAATGGAGCGGTGTGTCCACTTATTTTGTCTATTTTTGTTTTTAACATCGTCCCTTAGTTTTAGCCCTTAACATTTTTGCTTAAGCTCCTAGGATTTAATATTACTATTATGGTTTTTAGCCTTTTTTTTTTCATTTTTTTTTCATTTTTTTTTCCAAATCTGACCTTTTTTTATGTTGTGTTTCATTTATATATTTTCATTTTAGAGTTTGGTTTACTTATTCATACATACTAGCTTTCATCAAATCTACCTATTTTTTTGAATTTAAGGATTTCACATTTCACATTTGTACTATATCTAATCTAGTATTAACTCTTTGATTTAAAATAAATAGATGGTACTAGTTTTCTATTTCAAATAAATATACTAATTTCTCGATTTAAAATAAATGGTGCTAATCTCTTTATTTAAAATTGATTGTATCTTATTTTCATATTATTTAAGTCATCTTAATATATTTTACATATTTATTTCATGCTCTTGTGAACCATACACTTCTCATGTTTGGATAGACTATTATATTGTACCATGGGCTTTAATTTCCATTTATCCTTTGCACCAATTGTTTCTTCGCTTATTGGTTATATCATATTTATATAGTTTTTGATGTGGCCCATTTATCCCAAATTCACTTATGATATTTTAGCATACAAATGGGATCAACTTATCTATACAAGTACTACACCACTTCTTTTGTTTATTTTCTTCATATGAAAATTTTGTCACCTCATTATCATCACTATTGCAAATTTTTACTACACTTAACCATGATCCTCACATGTTCAACATCTCTTTCATAAATAGTGATTATAGTGTGCTTGACTCTCATTATTATTTACCTCTTAGAAAATACCCTTCACATGATTTGATTTAAGACACACCTGTTTTAGAATAGGTTTGTTAAATGGATTTACCTTCTAGATCAATGAATGATAAGTTATGTAAAATGGGTACACATTTTTTATGTGAACATGGCATTGGCACACCTAGTGAGGATTTTCTTTTGATATTGTCATGATCATCCTATGTCCATAGATCCATATTCATTTGATATGATACTATAATATATACATTAAAATGTGTTTCACGAAGAGAATTCAATAATACCTCATGTAGACACTATAGGTATTCATGATAGGTTTCTGCTTAATTCATAGAGATGAAGGACTTACAAAAAATAATTTGATTATTAGTGATGTCATAGAAATAATTATAATGAGTCTTGAACTATCCTAAATCTAAATTACCCCTAAGAAATCCAACATAAAATAAATATCAAGGGATAGAAAGAGAGATTATAAATTACAAATAAAATCATTAACTTCAAACCAAAATTTAAATATAGAAGAAAATTAGAGATAATGATTCATAAAGATAAAAAACCTTTATAAAAATAACAATTCTTGGTGATCTTGTAGAATGATTTTCAATGCAGCTTTGACTAACAATACCCTAAATCTAAACTAACTAAGATGAAAGAAAGAGTAAATATTAATTGATATACATGCAAATAGGAGTGACAAGGAGAGATTATTTTTTCAATTATAAGTAAAACCATTGAATTTAGAGCCTCCCCTAGAAATATAATAAATTATTCAAAAAAATTCTAGTCTAAACATAATGTTCAAGCACCATAATCACATGGGGTGGTGAGCCTAGCTCAATTGGCTAAAGCATCTTGTTGCAGGCAAGAGGTCATGAGGTCTAGTCTCCCCACCATCCCCGTGGTACTAGAGGGTGTGTCACGCCAACATCATCAGTCACATGAAAAAAGTTTACCAAGCACACTGTAGTTTATAGGGGCGGCTACTCGATTCCAATTCCTACAATCTAGAAAAAAAACACCATAATAACATGCACAAATTACCATAACAACTAATAGAAAATATTTTAATTTCAAATAGAAATAAAGATAGAAGGAAATAACCACCATATTTTTGCATACTTTGTAGCAGACAAGCTCACACCTTGATTCATACATCAAATTTCAAAACTGTGTTTATAGTGAATAAACTTATATAAGATACAATGACACATTCTCCTCTGTACAAAACATAGATTGAAAACTAAAATCAATCCCTACTAGAAGTGTTATGCATAATAAATTGTGTTCCCATTTTCCCAACCCTAAAATAATGACAAGATTTTCCTAAATAAAATTCAAAGATCTAGATACAACACAATCTTCATGGGATGAATTAATTATTTATAAGTTAGTTTCAAAAGTGTTTCACAAAAAAATAGGGTTCACCAAACTCAATCAACAAGATGATGAACCACTAATTTGTTCTATGAAACATACAATTATGTGTATGATATGATGCAAATAATAATCAAAACTCAATCCTAACAGCTATAACAACAATGAGTGAGGTTTTGAGAGGCTAAAACAATGTGTACCTTGCTGAAAAAGTGTTGTTTTGAGGTCACTAATGACTCATTGGCCAAAGTGGTGAATGGGTCCTTGTTAGGGTTTTCGAAAACCAAATTTTGGGTTCTATTTTTCAAGGTATACACTTCCAACTCCCAAAATTCAGAAATTAATGTAGAGCTCTTTCCATGATCTTGCAATGTAGATCACAACTTTTCAACTTTTCTTCAATCTTGTTCCCCACTTGATCTTCAAACTAGAAATCTGCAATCACACATCAAAGAGGAGAAAAAAATGTTGATTGTTAGGGAATAGAGGTTTTCCTTAGTCAAACGTCATTTAGGTAATTAAACCTTATGATGAAATAATGAAATATGAAAATGAAACATGAAACAATGATACCTTGGATGGAATCTTGGATGTCAAATCAGCAACCTAACATGGAGTGGCCATGTAGAATGTAGATCTTGATCCTGAATTGGATGTGAAATAATGCATAACTTGGATCTTGAATACTACATCAACACATTAGCTCAACAACATGTTTGATGCACTATGCCTTTGGCATGATGATATGATTTGGAATTGCTTCAATAAAACTTCAATAATTCTCCCTTGAATTTTCTTGAAATGCTCTTGAAAATGCTCTATAATGCTCTTGTGAATGTGCTCAAATATAACTTGAACTTTCTAGGTGAAACTATTTGAATTAGCCTTTTATTTATACTTAACTTTATATTTAATCCCAAAATTCAAATAACACAAGCCAACATCAGATTTAGGTTTCAAAATCATTAAAATCCCGCCACAAATAATTTTTAAAAAGGGTGTCCTAAGTAAGGAGGACCCATTCACAACCTTGGGAAAATGGGTCCTAACATAGTTTTATAGGACCAAGTTTTGGGGAGATGAAATATTACTAAAATCCCACCACAAATATGTTTAAAAAGGGGTGTTCTAGGTAAGGAGGACCCATTTTCCACCTTGGATGAATGGATCCTAGCACAATTTTCTAGGACCAACTTTCAAGGAGATGAAATATTACTAAAATCCCACCACAAATATGTTTCAAAAGGGGTGTCCTAGGTAAGGAGGACCCATTCACCCAAGGTGGAAAATGGGTCTCAGGTCTATCCTAGGACAAAAACCTTTGCAAATTAAATGTTATGCAATATTATTAATAAGTGTCGAGATTTATCCCTCGAAAGATACAATAAATAAGGCTTGGATTGAATTTAAGGGCCAATTAAGCTCTAATTAACCTCAATTAATTAATGAAGCCCTAGATTAATGTGAAAGTGTAAGAAAAATATTTACAACACCCTAAATAAGGCATCATTGAGTATATTTTATCATTAATTATTACTTCCCAAAGTAAGTGTGAAAAAGGGTTACTTTTTTCGACGCTATAAAAAGATTCAATCTCTACAATTTTATTTTTCAATTAGAAAATGGGTTAGGATTGAGAAAATACGTTTTTTGTTAGGACAATAAATTTCTAGTTGGTAAAATAATTAGTGGATTAGGGAAATATATTAGCATTAAAAAGTGGGTTTTTGTTTGAGGAAAATGAATTTTGTATCTAGAAAAATGGGTTGTAAGATGGGAAACAAGGTTTTTGTGAGGGAAACAAATTTTTCTTAGGAAAATTATATTTTGGATAGGAAAAAATATTTGCATTAGGAAAATAGGTATTTTAGATATCAAAATTATTTTTTGTTGGGAAAATGAATTTTTCATTGAGGGAAATAGGTTAGGCTTGTGATAATATTATTAACAAGATTTGCATATGTCTGAATATTTTTCCTACTATGGTGGTTGAATAGAGGTGGTCCACTATCCTAAGGAAAATTAGGGTTTTTATGAGGATGACTAAGGTTTAATGGAGGTAGTGGGCTAATTTTTTATAACACATATGCTTTAGATTAGGGAAGATCTAGCAAATAATGGTAGTGATAACCTTGTGGCAGAATTTAGATACACTAAGTTTAATCTTTGAATAAGGGAGATGACTGTGACCTTGGGGGACTTATGGAGGATATTATAGATTTTGATTCATGTGGAGTATGAATATTAGAATATATTGAATTTATAGTGAATTTATATTGTCAATTTGTATATTTTAGATGATGTACATTTATTTATAAATGATATATATGTTATATCATATTTCAATTGATCCATGGATTATGTTATATGATGGATTCATGAATGGATTTGTTAATAATTATACTTATTCAAGAGATGGCATTATATAGTGACACATATTTGTGGTGAGTACATAGGATACCCTTGGAATTTATGGTGATCATTAGTAGTATGTTTCTAGATAACAATACTAAGAGGTTGTTTATGTAGGGCTCTCAAATATGGTGGCCACCATGATCAATATGGGCAGTTTGCTTGCATGGTTACCATTTGTATTGGTATACTTATATAGTGATTTAAAATTGGTAGGTTAGTTAATACAAGTAATTGATTGATGATTTTGTGGCTATAAGCATTCCATGTAAGTCATACAAGTTTTAAAATACTTATGGATCAAATGATAAATTTTACTTGAGCTTCTTGATGTTTTGATACTATATTATTGGGGAATATGATTATATAATTTGCATAGAGCTAATATGGTGTTGATTTAGTTTTAGCTATAGGACATCCCTCATTTCTACATAATTAACTGGGAGTTTTTAGAGACTAGGAATCAAGTATCATAAGTGAGAAAGAAGGATTTCATTTGAATTTGGATCATGTTAGCTCTAGTATAGTGGGATGAGTGAGGAGGTATGATAAATGCAAGTACATAGTGCTTTGGTATGAGGAATTTTTTCTAGGCCTTAGGCCCAAGTGATTGAAAATACCATGAAAACAAATTTCTAAGGATATGAGGGTCATGATTTGGGTAGTGTTGCAAGCATATCACCATTAATAAAAGTGTGAAGGAAAGAGAATCGAGGTATAGTTTCTTCTTGTGGTGGTACTTTTAGTAGTACCAATAGTGTGAGTTAGAGGAGTAGATGATAAGGGGGGTGATAGGGATAAAATAGTGAAGGATGTTTCTATATAGGAAGGCATAGCATATACTAGGTCACTAGGGCACCAGAGGAAGAGCTCTAGAGATAGAGTGGGATACTTTGCAAATATAGATAAATGGAGTACATGTAGAGAAAGATGCAGTAGAGACATGATTGGGTGTGTAAAAGGTAGACAAATGGATTATATATAAATATTTATGCTACTTAAATAGATCAAGATGTTGCATAGGATCATACAACATGTCTTTAATATTAATGGATGTGATAAAACATTAAGGGACATGCATCATACACTATGAGAGGATAAATACTATATATTGGTCAATGATTGATGTGCTAACATAGAAAGGGGACCCTTTATATGTAAATTACTAGAGTTTCTACCAAGGGATTTTAGTAGATCACAACTAACTAGCAAGTCACCATTACCATCACCAAAGTAATTAGCTAGATCATAGAATGGAGAGGTGGATAAAAATAATTGTGTATGAAAAGCCACACTAATGATCAATTTTCTATGAGGTAATGTGCCAATTTTTATTTTTAGGATGATATACATTTACTTAGTAATCAGGGTATGTGCAGGATCATGATGGGCCAAAAAGTGGCAATATGACGCGTATGTGGCTGATGACTTTTCTTTTACCCAAAATTGATGAAATGAAAAGGGTTTTAAAGGAGATTCTTAGCTTTCCAACAATATAAATTATGCTTTACTTTGAATTTAATAAGTAATTATTATTAATTTTCTATTTGAATTACGACTAAAGTCCCGATTGATAGGATCATTGAAAAACATCTATAGCTTTCAAACAGTATCACATTTTTTAAATCCAAAACATGCATCACATTTTATGATTTGCTTAATATAGGATTAAAAAAAGAAAAATTAAACTTCATGAAGTTTTTACCAAGTTAAGGTGGTCAGACATATGAGTTTTTATTATTTTTTTTAAAGTTGTAATTAAAAATTCATAATTAATTATTTACTTGGAAAAAAAATACAAAAAAATATGCATCACATTGGGACATGAGTCCTCTACTTATATCTAAAATCTTATAAAAAAATATTATCATTTTATTGTGGTTAGGGTGGTCAGATAGACACCTACCTACTTATTTTTTCCCTAAAATTTAAGTACTACTCCATTGAAATTTTAATTTTTCACTAAATAGATTTCTTTTTTTAAACAAACCTCTAGTAGTTTAGAGACTACATTCAATTTGCTACAGATTCTATTCTTACATATTTTTTAAATAATATAGATAACTTATTCAAATTTTTACGTCAAGTTTCCTAACTCTGATTTTTCTATTTTTTTTGCCACTTAAGGGCCTATTTTATCCATGATGATCCTGCACATACCCATCATATATATGATATATGATGTTTGGATTGATCCATGGATTGTGTTATATGATGGGTTCATGGATGGTTGCATGTTAATATTTGTACTTATGGATTTTAATCAATCATGAACATATATATTATGATTTTAGGATGTATTTAATTTACATATGTATTTTTATTGATAGATAATTATGAAAGTATATTTTAAATTTGAATTATTTTTATTATTCAAAGTATGGCTAAAAATGAATGATTGATAGAAATTTCAATTATAAAATATATTTATAACTAGTGTATTTGTAACCATACTAAAACGTTAACCCTAAACCCATAAACCATAGGGTTATGGGTATAAAGTTTTTGGTTAAGTGTATAGGTGTTAGGGTTATGTGTATAGGGTTTTGGTATGCTAAATCTATTGTAAGCACAAAACTAATCAAAACATGTACACATATTTTGCTAAGTTAAAAATCACATACATGTTTTGTAAAGCTATATAGATCACCTGAGGGTTGGGACATCTAGATCATCTAGATCAAGGAGTTTGAGGAGTTTGAGGAGATCAACTAGATTAATGAGGTCGAAGAGATAAACTATATGATGATTAGGAATGGCTTATGTTAATGATGATTATGATATTAATTTATTATTAACAATGTTTATATTGGTGTATGTGATTTATGACATATGCAGGTGAATGTTAATGTAGATATATGCATATCCAATTTAAAGTGAATCTAGAATGTATCTAATTAAGAGTTTATATGTATGTTGTGGATATGCAATGTAATAAACACATAAGATGATTTGATGATTAGAATAAAAATCTAAACACTTAAGATGAATTTAGGAAATGACAATAAGATGCTTAAATACCAATTCTAAACACTTAAAATGAAAACATGAAATGATGATAAGATGCTTAGAATAATAAATATAAACACTTAAGATAAAAATTAAATGATGATAAGATGCTTCAAATAACAAATATTAAGACTAAACAAATGAAAATGAAATGATGATAATATGCTTATAATAACAAATATAAACACTTAATATGAAAATACAATGATGAGAAGATGGTTACAATAATAAATCTAAAGATGTAAGACAAAAATGCAATGATGAGATGAGTTGGATGGAGATGAAGACTAGGCAGCCATCTTAATAAATTGAGTGTAGGGACATATGGAAGAAATAAACAACTAATGAGCATATACAATCCATGATTAGGAAAGAGAAAAATTATGGTGACCAAAAAGAAGTGATGGGATGGAATGTGGTATAGGGTTGAGGGTTGAGGGTATAGGGTTACAAGTATATGGTTAAGGGATTAACTTATTGGATTTAGTTCCTAAGGTTGAGGGATAAGGTTTAGCGAACTAAGAGTATAGGGTATAGTTTTTTGGGCTATGAGTGTTGGATGTTGTGGTTTTGTTGTTGATATGTGTTTTTCATTGATTTCAACACTATTGGCATTAATGTCTTAGAAGTTTTATATTTTGAGGATATTGAGAAAATTGTAATGAAATAAGTTGCAGGTTGTTAATGGTGAAGTGAAGTTTAGTCTATTGGTTAGCTCAGTACATTGATGATCAATGGTTGTGGATTAAAGAGTTTTTTTTTAGTATATCTAGTCTATCCGCATTAAGTCCATGAAGATTTGATCAAGTTATGAGTAGTTGTATTCTGACAGTCATTTTGTTGCTTCAATTGGTGTTCCTGAATGAAGATGGTGTGATTCTAGTAAGTTCAGTTGTTGTGGATGCTTCTCTAGTCATTCATGATATTTGTGGATGTTTCTAGATCATGCTCTATCTGTGTTGCATGTCCACATTGATTGTTGTGCTCACGATTGGATATTTTCTCTTGCATGTTCATTTTTTTCATGTTCTTGGCCAACAGCTTGTTGTAGCATGTTGTGGATATTCGAGGAATAATTATTTGAAATGTTTTTGTGTTTTATTATTTTATTTTGGGTCTCCACTATGTTGTGGTTGACCTTGGTTGATTCACATTGAAATTTATTTAATGTTTTGGGCCGATAGTTTGTATTCATTTTATTATTTTATTGAGGTCAACATGTAGTGATGTAATTTCTTGTTGCGGATATATATGAGTGATTGTTTTATCATTTGAAGGAATGAGTGTGAAAAGTGTGTGATTCCTATGTGCAAATAATGTTCAAATATTTTGACTTGGTAGATGAAGCGTGTGAAGAAGAGTGAGCATATTTTATGTGCTTAACCAGAACTATAATCAGACATTATCAGATGTTATTTTCTATGTTCAATTCATGTGGATGTAATCCAAATATTTTGTAATACAGTGTGTCTTCCTTTGGACAATAAGTCTTTCTATAATTGACCAATGAGCTCTAGGAAGTGATCCTAAATGCATGTGCATTCCCCATTTCATTTTTTTATACTTTTAACAGGGTATAATCTTGTGGACTGACCTCCACTGTGGTTTTTCCCCTAATAGGGTTTCCACGTAAAAAATCTTGGTGTTATGTGTGTTGTTGATGTGTTGTTGATTTATGCTTTCATGGTTATTGATCAAATCTGAGAATAAGGCTAATAAGTTTGATAATTTTAAATTTCTGGGACAACTGGTTCACCCTCCCTCTCAATTGTCTTCCCTTATGTTGCCAACAATTGAAATTAGAACAGGTTGTTTGGAAGAAGTTTAATAGCTTGAGGTGATCTAGGATTGCAACATAGTCTAAGATTTAATGGAACAAACTATTCTCTGTGGAAGGCTTGAATGGAGTGTCATCTAAGATGCATTGGTGAACCCTACTAGAAAATTACAAAGAATAGGTATATTATTCCACATAATGGTCCTTCTACTGCAGATGAGATTAAGGAAGCCGAGTAAAATATTAGGGCTAAGGAAGCATTGTTGAATGCTTTGACTATTTTTGAGATGACAAACATTATGGATTTGATGATTTCTTATGAGATTTGGAAAAATTTGGAAACTTTGTATGAAAGTGATGCTAATGTGAATATTGCTATGTTGCAAAGTTTGAAAGGGAAATATGAAATGTTGAGAATGGGTGATGATGATAATATTACTTATTTCATGCAAAGAGTGAATGAACTTGTGTGTGGTATCAGATGTGCTAGTGGACGATTAGAAGAATAAAAGATTGTTTCTAAAGTGCTTAGATCCTTTCTTGTTGCATACAAAGTCAAATCTACTACTATTGAGGATCTCTTGACTATAAAAAATGTAACCAGAGACATGTTGATTGGTAAGTTTACTACTTTTGAGTTGAGTGAATTTGGTGTTGCTCTTCCTAAGATAGAATTTGTATTCAAAGCTACTACTTCTAGAAGAGATAAATAGGGATATGATCTTGGTGAAATTTCTTCTAGAAAGGTATTCAAGTATGAGGAAGAAATGAGAGAGATTGAAGAAGAGGAGAGAAAGCTAGAGGAGCTTGAAGCACCTATTGTCAAAGTGAATCCAGAGGAGAAGGTAAGTATAAAGGAAAATTTCCTATTAAATGTTTTTCTTGCAATAAGATAGGTCATTTTGCATCAAGGTGTCCAGAAAGAGTTCCTAAGCCAAGACCTAACAAGCCTATATTTTAAAGAAAGTGCTATTATGTTGTTGATGAAGGTGTGACAGATGATGAATCTGATAAAGGGAATGCAAGTGAAGATGAATGGGTATTTATTGCTATCAAGGAAAATGATCCAACGCCTATTGAATCTATTAGTTGTTCAAATGTGGAGAAATCACTAGTTTCTTGAGTTGAAGAGAAAGATGAATGGGTTATTGATAGTGGATGCTCTCATCACATGACAGGTGATAAAAGCAAATTTGTGAGTCTAGAAAAGTATGATGGTGGTTTTGTAAGATTTGGTGATGATAAACCAGGTGTAATTTGTGGCCAAGCATGTATTTCTCTTGATGGTAAGAATAATATTGATGATATTCTATATGTGGAAGGTTTGAAGCATAATATCTTAAGTGTTGGATAGATGGTTGACAAGGGATACAATCTTCAATTCAAGAATGGAAAGTGCGGAATATTGGGGAGTTTCAAAAATGTGATTGCTTCAGGTACAAAAACAAAAGGTAACATCTTTCACCTAAATGCTACTGGTAAAAGTTGTTTGATTGCTCAAATTGATGAAAGTTGTTTGTGGCATAGGAGAAGAATGTGTCATGTAAACTTTGACAATATTATCAAGATAATTTTTGCTTAGGTAGTGAGAGATCTTCCTAAGTTGGTAAAGCCTACTAATACTATATGCAAGGAATTTCAGTTAGGGAAACAAACTAGAATTTCATTTTGAATCAAACAACATTGTTCAAATGAAGTGTTGGAGCTTGTTCATACTGATTTGTGTGGTCCTTCTAGAGTCAAAATTTTACAAGGAGACAAGTGCTTCATGTTACTTATTGATGATTACTCTAGATTGATGTGGGTTACTTTCTTAAGGGAAAAATCTGAAGCGCTGGAGAAGTTCAATACTTTTAAGGATATGGTTGAGACAGAGAGAGGTCTGAAGATTAAAATTTTGAAATGAGATAGAGGTGTGAATTCACTTCCCATGAGTTTAATTATTTTTGTGAAGTGCATGGGATAAATAGACAATTATCTGCCCCATGGACCCCTCAACAAAATGGAGTTGTGGAAAGGAAGAACATGATAGTTCAAGATGTTGCTAGGACTATGATATTGGAAGGAAATGTTCCTCATATCTATTGGAGCGAAGTTGTGAGTACTACTGTTTACATTCTCAACTGGGTACAAGTCAAAGGTGATACTAGTAAGACTCATTTTAAGCTATGGTTTGGTCACAAGCCTACTATCAGATATTTCAAAATATTTGGGAGTAAATTATATATCAATAGAGATGAAGAGATAGGAAATTTTGAAGCTAGGAGTGATGAAAGAATCTTTCTTTGTTATTCTACTAAGAGAAAGGCCTACCGGTGCTACAACAAGAGATTGAGGAAAGTAGTTGAAAGTGCAAATGATAGGGAATGGGGTTGGAGGAACCAATCACTAGTTCCTACTCTAGGTCTTTCTTGATAAGACCCCCTTTGGCGCTTAGCTTCACCAATCTAACCTATAGGCCCCTACTCATGACTAGGTGCCCTTGGTTTGTCTGACCAACCCCTCTCCTATCAACATGTTATCCTTCTACCAAGCTAACCTTGGCACTTCACCACATTCTCACCATTGGCCCTTACTCTTCCTTAAAGACCAAACATCCTCAACCTTCTATTAGATTCTTGCAAGGGGTGAGAGGTGTTGTAAGGCTTCAAAATGATAAAACTAGGGTTCTTAAACAACCACAAGTTTCTAACTTACCATCACTTTCACAAGGTTCCTTTCTTAGGGTTTGAAAGGCTAGTAGCCCTTGAGCCTCAATTAGGCCTATCGACAAAGTCAAACTGCACTTTTCTTCTAAACCCACTAAAGAATTAGGTTCTTTTGTTAAGAATTAGTGTTTCTCATGCCTACACCTCAAAGATTTCTAGGGTTTTAGCCCTATACAGGTCGTACTCTGTCTAAACCCAACACTGACCCAAAACTTAGGGTTTTGAAACTTTTCAAAGTTGTTTCCATACTGTCAAAGAAATCTCACTCTAGATGAACTGTCAGAACCTCCTCCTAACCTCCAAGCGTAGCTAAGACCCTCAATAAAATTCACAAGAAATAATTTCTTCAGTATCTCATTTCCCCTACAAGTTATGGATCTTTTTCTCCAAGTCTGCCCCAACCGGATCTGCACTAGCTCGCCTAGGGCATCTTTTTGCTAGCATCTCCTACACTCAACCAAAACCTACTAACTACCATATTTACAATGAAGGATCCTAGACACTAATCCCAAAGGGCCGTACAAATTTTACGGTGGGGAAGTGCTCTAGAGCTCCATTCTTTCAAAACTGCCTGTTACAGGCCAAAAAAAAATAGTGAACTAACTATTTACAAATAAAGGATGAAAACAGTCCACAAAGGTAAATGAATAGCACACCAAGCTTGTATAATGTGAACACTACATACTACACACAAAATAACAGCAGGATCACTCCATTAAAGCTCAGTTTGAATGCAAAAATATAGAAAAACTATCTTTTGAACGATGTTTCCTTCAATTTACAAAAATGTCACTCAACAATAATACCTCCAACCCTACCTCAGGGTTGAGTCATGCCTTAAATAGGCTTCCAAAGCAGTTGGACTTCATGGGTCGAGCCTTTTAGATGACCTAGAGCAAACATTATAAAACACACTATGTTTTCTAACCCTTTGCCAACTTTTGACAACTAAGCAAAATGATGTTATAAAACTATTTAGCACTTGTCAACTTCTTTCCCAAAGTTCAAAATCAACCCAAAGCACCCAACACAATGGTCAACATGACCTTATGATAACACAACAAAATTTGAACTACCTTCTAGACTTCAGGAAAACCCAATGTTTCCTAGGTGCTCCTCCACCATTCTCCCCCTCTCAGCTCAAACAACTAAGGAACTTTAGGAGAGATCAGAGATATATCAATTCCTTGCTTCTTAAAGTATGCTTATTCTACCTAGGTAGCTTCAGATTCATGCTTGTTCTTCCATTTGACAAGATGCTCCATGTACACCTTGTGCTTTGTAGCCTTCTTCACTCTTGACTCCAAGATCTTCTCTACTTGTAGCTTGTCTTGATGAGAGAAGGGTACATTTCTAATGTCCTTAAGAACTTCCTGACTATTTTGATCCACATCCTTGACTAATCCCATATGCTTGATCAAGTCAGCTACATTGAACACTGGAGAGATGCCCAAATCTAATGGTAACTCCACCTTGGATGCATTCTTGCCATATTTGGCCAATACCTTGCATGGACCCACTCTTTTCATCTATAACTTGGTTGGCATTCCCTTCTACAATATAGATTTGTTGAGGTGGACCATAACATAGTCCCCAACTACAAATTGTACATCCTTCCTTGACAAATCAACTTTCTCCTTCAACTTGTGGGTTGTTGTTGTGACTATTTTCTTAACCTGCTCATGAATCTCCTTCATGGTCTAAGTGAAGTCTTCTGCATGTCCACTCCTATTCTCCATAGATCCAAGGTCTCTGAGCTCACAAATGCCTCATGGGTGCATTCCATATACAACTTCAAAAGGACTCTTCCCTATTGTCTTGTTGAAACTGTCATTATAAGCATATTCAACTTGGGAGATAACCATATCCCATGTCACAGGTCCATATTAATTAGTTAGGCACCTTAGAAGATTACCCAACACTCTGTTAACCACCTCTATTTGACCATCGGTCTGAGGATGGTAAGCTAATCCAAATGATAGATTTGTACCCAATCTACTCCATAGAGTCTTATAAAAGTGACTCATGAACTTCACATCTCTATTAGAAACTATGCTTAAAGGTAAGCCATGGATCCTCACAACCTCCTTGAAGAAAAGATGAGCTATGTAACTAGCATCATGAGTAGTTTTGCAGGGAATAAAATGACTCATCTTACTAAATTTGTCTACCACAACATAAACACTGTCAAAACTAGTTTTGGTCTTAGGAAGACCTACCACAAAATCCATGCTCACACACTCCCATGGTCTGTTAGGAATGGGTAGGGATTGATATAATCCAGCATTGCTAGCTCCTCCCTTAGCTTTTATACACACAACACATTGTTCCACCTATTTTCTAACATCTCTTGCCAGCTTAGGGAAATAATAAAACCTTTGCACTAATTCTAAAATCTTATTGATGCCAAAATGCCCACTAAGACTACCATTATGTTTTTCTTGAATTAGATTTTCCCTCATTGACCCTCTTGGGACACATAACTGATTGCCCTTAAATAACAATCCATTTTGCAGTGTATACTTAGAATATTGGCTATGAAAATGATTCTCAAAATCAGAACATACCTTGTAAGCTTCTGAGAAGTCTTCATCCTCTCCATATAGATCCTTGAAACTCTCTATGCCAATTCTCTTGAGTTGTATTTCTTGCACTGTCAACAACCTTCTGCTTAATGCATCTACAACCTTGTTCATTTTCCCTTTCTTGTGCTTGATGGTAAAAGTAAAAGCTTGGATGTATTCCATCCATTTCAAATGCCTATTACTTAACTTCTCTTGGGTGTTGATATAACTAGGTGTCTGGTTATTAGTAAAGACCACAAACTCTTTGGGTAACAAATAATGCCTCCAGTTCCTAAGGGATTGCACTAAAGCATATAATTGTAGATCATAGGTAGAGTACTTCTGCTTGGCTTCATTGAGCTTATCACTAAAGAAGGCCACAGGCCTACCTTCTTGAATAAGTACTCCTACTGCTACTCCACTTGCATCACACTCAACAGTGAACAACTTGTCAAAACTAAGCAATAATAGAATAGGTTGAGTTGCCACTTCTTGTTTCAGTTTTTCAAACCCTTTATTAGCCTCTTGAGTCCACTTAAACTTTGTTTTCAGACCACCTTTGATAGTATCTAGGACTGGTGCACATATACCACTAAAGTTCCTTATGAATTTTCTATAAAATTGGGCTAATCCATGAAAACTCCTTACCTTTGTTGCTGTGGTTGGTGTAGGCCAGTTTAGGATGGCTTCCACCTTGCTTGGATCCATATTTAATGAGCCTTTGGACACTACAAAGCCCAAGTAGACAAGCTCTTGCTTGAAGAACTCACATTTCTCAAGATCGATTGCCAACTTCTCCTCTTGCAACCTTTTAAGAACCATCTCAACATGCTTGAAGTGTTCTTCTACTGTCTTACTAAAAATCAGTATGTCATCAAGATATACTACCACAAAGATCCCTGTGAAATCCATAAGCACTTCATTCATGAGTCTCATGAATGTGCTAGGGGCATTTAAGAGGCCAAATGGCATCACTATCCACTCATATAACCCATCATTTGTCTTAAAAGTTGTCTTCCACTCATCACCATCCTTAATTCTGATCTGATGGTATCCACTCTTGAGATCCAACTTTGTGAAGAACTAAGCACCTCCAAGACAATCCATCAAGTCTTCAATTCTAGGAATAGGAAACCTATACCTAATGGTGATCCTATTTATTGCCCTAGAATCACTACAAAGTCTCCACTTACCTCGTTTCTTTGTTACCAAAACCACTGGCACTGCACAAGGGCTGATGCTCTTTTGAATCAATCCTTGACCCAATAATTCTTGGACCTACCTAGCTACCTCTAGGTTCTACTCAGGTGTAAGTTTGTATTTTGCTTTGTTAGGAAATGAGGCTCCAGGTATGAAGTCAATTTGATGACTTATTGCTCTCTTTGGTGGTAAAGTTGTAGGAGTGCCATCACTAACTATGCTCTTGTACTTATCAAGCAACTTTTGGACTGCTTCTGGTAGGACTGTCTTTTTAGCCTTATCTTCCTCTTTATGTTGCAACACAACCACATATCATTCATTCCCTTGGTTTAGGTCCTTAAGGAACTCCTTACCACTGCTCAACATGATGTTAGGTGTCTTAGACTGTCCTTCATCTTCTTCTAATAGTGACTGTAGTTTGAATGTTCTTCCATCCTTCTTGAATGAGATGGTGTTCTCTTTCCCATCATAAATGGCACTTATGTCATATTTCCATGGTCTTCCCAATAGTAGATGGCATGCATCCATGGGTAATACATCACAAACCAACTTATCTTTATATCCTCCAATTGAAAATTCCATCGTTACTTGCTCATTAACTAAAACACTCTGCCCTTTATTCAGCCAAGTGACCTTGTAGGGGTTATTGTGAGGTACCTTCTCCAATTTCAGTTTAGTTACTACCTCCTCTGAGATTATATTATCTGTTGAACCTGAATCTACTATGACCTTGCACACTTTTCCAAGTATCTTGCACCTTACTCTAAAAAGAGCTCTTCTCTGTTTTGGTTCCTCCTTGACTGGTTGTCTGATCAGAACTCTGTTAAACATTAGATTCTCTCCTACCTTAGATTCTATATGACTGATTTTAGATGCTTTAGGACTCATGGTGTCCTCTTGTGCATATGCCACTCTCTTTTCATTGTTTGATGAAGATGCTTTCTCCGGGCATCTATAAGCAAGGTGACCTAGTTGGCTACAATGATAACACTTCATGTTTGTGAAATAAGAACTGCTCCTTCCTGCTCCTCTTCCTCTATTTGAGCCTCCTTAAGGTCCTCTTCCCCTATTAAATTCACCTCTTGAAGATGTTTCACCTCCATGCTCAGTGATTTTTTATTCTCCTTGGTTTCTTTGGTCATTGCCTCTACCTCGGTATCCACCACGCTGTCCTCTTTGATCTCTTTGATCTCTACCTTTGCCTCTGCCCTTGGAAGTCTGATCTTGCTTCCTCTTGTTCCTTTCCTAAAGCTTGATAGCAAACTGATAACATTGATGTACTGTTTTAGGACTCAAAAGAGTCATCTCTTCTTGGATGTTCCATTTCAAGCCATTAGGATACCTAGCCACTTTGAGACTCTCATCCTCTGTCACATTAGACCTCATACAAAGCTTTTGAAACTCTTCAGTATAAGTTTTTACATCTTGGTCTTTCTGCCTCGGACTTTGCCTCTTCTTGTGCAATTGAATCTCATAGTCATCTGGCATGTAGGCTTCTTTTACCTTAGCAACCATTCCTTTCCAAGTTGATATGGGTTGTTTTCCTTCTTTTTCCCTCTCTGTCTGAATGAACTTACACCATGTCAAGGTTGATCCTCTCAATCTTGACTTAGCAACCTTCACCTTCTAAGCTTTTGTGACTCCATCGCACTCAAAATGATTCTCCATGCCTTCTATCCAATCCATGACTACATCTGCTTCCATCTTTCCACTAAAAAGTGGTATGCCTTCAAGTTCTTTTCCACTCAAGGCTTTCAATGCCTTCAAGAAAGGCTCCTCCTTCAAAATAGGGTCAGGTTCAAGGGTCTTATCTTTTTCTGCAACCTCTTCTTCCTTTTCTATTCTCCCCTCAAACTGTGCACTCCTCACTGCTTCTTCAAGCTAGACTATCCTTTCCCTCAAATGCCTATTATCTTCCTCTTGCTCTTCAACCATCTTGGACAATTGTGAATTTTTCACCATGGCAATAGTATCACTTGACTCAACTTTTGACATATATTACTCTTCCCCAAATATTTTGCTTGCTCTGATACCAATCTGATAGGGAATGGGGTTGGAGGAACCAATCACTAGTTCCTACTCTAGGTCTTTCCTTATAAGACCCCCTTTGGTGCTTGGCTTCACCAATCTAACCTATAGGCCCCTACTCATGACTAGGTACCCCTGGTTTGTCTAACCAACCCCTCTCCTATCAACATGTTGTCCTTCTACCAAGCTAACCTTGGTGCTTCGCCACATTCTCTCCATTGGACCTTACTCTTCCTTAAAGACCAAACATCCTCAACCTTCTATTATATTATTGCAAGGGGTGAGAAGTGTTGTAAGGCCTCAAAATGATCAAACTAGGGTTCTTAAACAACAAGTTTATAACTTACCATTGCTTTCACAAGGTTCATTTCTTAGGGTTTGAAAGGCTAGTAGCCCTTGAGCCCCAATTAGGCCTGTCAATAGAGTCAAACTGCACTTTTCTTCTAAACCCACTAAAGAATTAGGTTCTTTTGTTAAGAATTAGTGTTTTTCATGCCTACACCTCAAATATTTATAGGGTTTTAGCCCTGTATAGGCCGTACTCTGTCTAAACCCAACACTGACCCAAAACCTAGGGTTTTGAAACTTTTCAAAGTTGTTTCCATACTGTCAAAGAACTCTCTATCCAGATGAACTGTCAGAACCTCCTCCTCACCACCAAGCATAGCTAAGAGCCTCAAGAAAATTCACAAGAAATAATTTCTTCAGTATCTCATTTCCCCTGCAAGTTATGGATCTTTTTCTCCAAGTCTGCCCCAATCGGACCTGCACTGGCTCGCCTAGGGCATCTTTTTGCTAGCATCTCCTGCACTCAACCAAAACCTACTAACTACCATATTTACAATGAAGGATCCTAGACACTAATCCCAAAGGGCCATACAAATTGTACGGTGGGGAAGTGCTCTAGAGCTCCATTCTTTCAAAACTGCCTATTACAGGCCAGAAAAAAATAGTGAACTAACTATTCACAAATAAGGATGAAAATAGTCCACAAAGGTAAATGAATAGCACACCAAGCTTGTATAATGTGAACACTACATACTACACACAAAATAACAGCAGGATCACTCCATTAAAGCTCAGTTTGAATGCAAAAATACAGAAAAACTATCTTTTGAACGCTGTTTCCTTCAATTTACAAAAATGTCACTCTACAATAATACCTCTAACCCTGCCTCAGGGTTGAGTCATGCCTTAAATAGGCTTCCAAAGTAGTTGGGATTCATGGGTCTAGCCTTTTAGATGACCTAAAGCAAACATTATAAAACACAATGTGTTTTCTAACCCTTTGCCAACTTTTGACAACTGAGCAAAATGATGTTATAAAACTATTTAGCACTTGTCAACTTCTTTCCCAAAGTTCAAAATCAACCCAAAGCACCCAACACAATGGTCAACATGACCTTATGATAACACAACAAAATTTGAACTACCTTCTAGACTTCAGGAAAACCCAATGTTTCCCAGGTGCTCCTACACCAAGGCAACCACAAACGGTCATTTGACCGTATTTATTAATTAATTAAAAATAAAAAATACACTGTAACTTTATTTTTAATTAATTAATAAATAGGGTCAAATGACCATTTTGTATGCTGCATAGACAATTCCATTCCCATAACCCATACACAGCTCATTCCCATTTGACTTGGTCAAAAAATTTCAATTTGGCATTTTAAAAAAAAATAGTAACACATATTGTTACTCATCAACATTTGTTGTAACTATTTATAGTTTAAATTTTTTCACCATAGTTAATTGTTGGGTTTATCAAAATTTGTAAATTTTTTTTTTTTTTTTTGTTGTTGTTGTTGTTGTTGTCATTTTTGCATAACTTGCAAACAAAGTGTGTTTTTTCGAGTGTGAATAGTCGAGGGCAAGTTGATTCCATTGCAGACGTTTTAGTGTCAAGACGTTTTCAAAATTGTAATTTTTCAATCTATTTTTAAACCTCTGAAAATTAGTGAATTTGTGCAAGTTTTTTGACAGGGCATAACTTTCACTTCGTTTATTGAAAATTCACAAACTATTTTTTGAAATTCATTAGAATTTCACAAGGATTCTAAATTTGTAATCAAAATCAAGTTTTGGAAAGCTCATTTTTCACTATTGTAAAAATCTCCGTGAGTTATAAATGGACGATTTGGCTTCCAAACTTGACACAAGCTTGTAATTCTTGTTTTGCATCTTTTTGGGGGGTCAACAATTAGATATAATACAATTTTGGAGGGGGTTTGCTAAGGCACAATTCAAGTGCCTTATTATTTGCATCATGGATCCAAAATTTGACTTGTTAACACCACATAATTTGCACACATAGAAAGTAAAAGTACTTGACAACTACTTCAAATTAAGGGATTATAGTGAATAATCAATGAACAACAAATGCAATTTACTAGGGAATTTGAGAAATTTATTTATCATAACAAGTTAGATGAAGCAATGGGAATAATAGGTCTTTTTGTTTTCAATAGTTTGCAGCAATTCCATATTTCAAAATGTACAACTCCTAAGCAAATGTGGGACAAGCTTAAAGATTTCTTTGGTACAATTGATGAGTTCAAGATTCTACAATTGGATGTAGAATTAATAGTGTTGCCTTCTAATTCATTTCCATCTATTGAAGATTTCTTGTTCCAGTTCAAGTCTTTGCTTTCTAGACTTCAAGGTTGTGGTAAAACAAAAACAGACAAAGAATGTGTCTTCTTGATTTTGTCAAAGCTCAAAGGTCCAAGTTATCAAATGTTTTCTTCTTCTTTCTTCTCTACAATGAATGCTCTTGGATCAACACATGTAATGCCTTTTTTGGAACAATTTTATGATAGAATCACAAGATAACAATCTAAATTACTCTCTATAGATGCTATCACTTCTTCAAAAAGTCAAGAATTAGTTGCTCAATCATAGAAGGGAAAGAAACAAACTAGGATCAAACTAAGGGATCAAAATAAAAAACTTCATCTGATTCATCTCCTTCATCAAAAGGGAAAATTTCTAAGGACAAGCCCAAATGTACTTATTGTAAAAGACTAGGGAATGAAGAACACCAATGATACAAAAAGGATATTGATGACTTGAAGACTATTATTCAACAAACTCAAATTCAATTGTCTAAGATAAGTGGTTCTTCCCTTTCTATATCATCATTCACATTTTCAGCAAAGGATAAGATTAAGGTATGACATGCATTGCTTCTGCAAACAACACATCACACTTGAGTGGCTTCTTGATTTTAGGGCATCACACCACATGGTTGCATCTAGGGAACTATTTTCTACATTTGAGCTTTGTTCATTTCCACCAACATTGATGGCGAATTTAACGCCTATATATCAACTCTTAAAAAAAGATCTATTGAAATTAGAGAAAGAATATTCAATGATGTACTTTATGCGTGTTCTTTATCCAATAATCTCCTTTCCATTTATCAGATTACACAGTGGCATAAGAAAAATAGTTGACCTCACACCACATTCTATGATTATCAAAGAGACTTGTAGAGTAGATACATCATTTCCATATATCATGCTGACCATGATTCCAGATTGTATTCCTTTTCTTCCTTTGGTTTTACCAACTTTGATGATGGTTTGAGTATAGATGACATTGATACCTTCAACATGCATAAGGAGATACAATTTTGTTATTTGAACCTTGGAATTCTATCCACCTCATTGGCTCCTTCACCTTACATTGATATCACATCTCCTTTATATTCTACTTCTTGAGTATTGAGTGTTTCTATATCATTGTTTTTTCATGATTCAGGGCAACAAGATATTCACAATCGTGTTTCCACTATAGTTGAATGGAATGATTACTTATATGGCATGTCAGACTTGTTTCACGAATCATATTTTACAGAGTTGGTAGGCTCCTTTGATGACAACCACATCAACACTATTGTTAACTCATCTACATCTTTGGTTTTTGTTCTACATCAGCCTTCACATGGAACATTTGAGTAGCTTTCAAATATTACGCTATTGTATTTGGATCTTATGAATCATTCAAAGACTTCCATTCTTCTTACATGGGAAAATATCATTCACCAATTTGTAGTCCGTCTTCTTCCACAAGGAAAAAATGTTGTTCGACATTCAAAGATCACATTTTGCATTCTTCTTCTAGCATCACTCAACACTGCGTGTTCTATGATCTTATGGGGGCTTCATAGTCTCCCTTTTTCTCTCCTATGGGGGGGAACATTTCTTGTACTTATGTGATAGAAGTAGACTTTGGGGGGTCATCATGAGTCCTTCTATCTTCTTCACTTTTACATTTCATTTCATTGCATCCTTTCTCTTTTGGAGAGGGGTTTTTATTTTTGATTGGTTTTTTCTCCTTTACTCCACTTTATGAGATATTTGTACATGAGTACCTAACATGGCCTCATAATTGAGACTCATCATTAGTGCATATATTACTCCCTAAATTACACTAAGGGGGAAGGGGAGGCGGTGTTAGTGTAAATAGTCATTATCATACCTAGTTAGCGAATCACCTTTCTAGGATTGACCTATTCACTCCCAGCTTAAGTTTACTTAGGTTTCTTTTTCTTTTGTCTCACTTCATATGGTTGAGACATGTGTCCTCATGATTTGAGACACCTATTGACACTTGCTCACACACTTGTCAAGTGAGCTCACACAAGTGTTCCATCTTTGTAGGGATAGTCAGAGCTTCACTCCTACTTTCTCACCTCTTCATCCTTGCCTATATATGTGTTGCCTAAGTTTTAAGTCTAGTTCTAAGTATTTGAATTTTTAGGTATTCTTTTTGTTTTAAAACTTTTCTATCTTTTGTGTCGATCTTTGGTCAGATTTCTTAACTTTGTTGGTCCACGACCCTATATTCATAACTTGTCTCTCTGCTAACTTGGTTTCCTCTTTTGAACTATCCCCATGTTGGCATCAATCTTTTAAACAGTTGTCAATACCCTTTCAGTTATCGCCCAGGTTCTATAACTCATTATCTTGCAAAGGAGTTTCTTTTCAAAGGCTATCTTTGAAACAAGGTGGGTCTTCATAGTTTTGAGAAAGTTTGTCGGGACCGATGTTCCTTTTTCTAACCATGCCCGATTCCAATGAAGTGTTGAAGAGATCATCAAAAGTGAAGCCTATTGAGAAAAAGAATGTGAATAAAGGACAAACTTGTTAGGTTGTCTATCAATTTATGCTCTCCAATTTTCTATAGTTGGCTATGAGTAATTTATGTCTCTTTAGGTAATTTTTTAGTATTGTTAAGGTGAGCACTAGGAGTTTTAACACAATATAACAAAAATCTTTCATTTTTTTTTAGGCCACACTAAGTCCATTTATAGATAGTATATTATCATGTATAAAGAGAGCTACACAATACTATGACAATTTTTCAAGTTATATACATCATGATAAGATAATTACAATAGTTAATATTTGATATACTTTTAACTAAGTCACTATCAATTATACTTTCAACTATGTTGTAATTTCCCTATCATGACAAAGTAATTACAACAATGATGATCTTTTTTTTTTTTGTTTCAATTTAGATGAATGAATATAATTTATAAATTCAAACATATTAGAAACACTCTTCAAAAAAATCCCAACTCAACATGAATAAACCTTTACTAGGATCAATTATTGACCATGCTCAATCAAACATTGACAAAATTAAAGATCAAATCTTCAAATACAAACTAAGCAAGCGTGCACACCACTGTATCAACAATTTCATATCCATATTATTTTATTTCTAAAATATTTAAAAAAAAATATTTTAAAGAGAAAAAATATGTCAAAAAATGTATATTACACAATAAAAAAAAATTGAAACTAAAATAAAAACAATCAAACAGACAAAATAATAGATAATACAATGCTTACTACTTGGGTCCCATTTACATCACGTTTTTGTATCACAAAATAAATTCTATTACTACAATATTTCAAATGTAAGTATTAGTCACCATCTAGTACAATACATACATAAAAGCATAATTTTCTGGATAAAGAAGGAAGTGATTGGCAATGCAATGTAACATCATGACATAGCTATTACTTTAAATCACTCTATATAAGATAGATACTATTTCTTACAAATTTACTTTGATTGAAGATATTTTATGTAAATCATATTTAAATCTAGTTGAAAATATAACTTAGTGGGGGAAATAAATTTCAAATTTTTACTTATATTGAGTAAATATCTAAAGTTTAAATGTACTTAAATTGATGTGTTAATTTTGAATTTTTAGCATATTTTTTGTTTTAATTAATTTATATGAGTGGATATGCACATTTGTTACAAATATAATTTATAGTTATTCAGATTGTCTAAAATTTATATGAACATCATCTATTTGGTTCTACTATATTATAACAATTTGTTATTATTATCTAATCCTTTTTATTGGTACTTCAAAAAAAAATTAGTTTGGTTCAAGCCAAAAGTGGGAATTTTTAGCTTGACCCAAATCTCGAGAATTTTTAGTTTGGTCTAAGCCAGAGAGTGAATTTTTTTTGCTTGGCCTAGTTTAGGGGAGGTCACAAATGGGGGACCTCCTCTCTGGCATGTACAGAAGTGAATAGTCCAAGCTTGTGAGCACAATAGTCCAATATGGATGTAAGGCTTGCAAGCACACCACCCTAGTGAGGGGTTAGAACAACATAGGGCTACACGCCTATCTCATGGCATGAACGCCATTAGCAACCTCAACGTTACAGTTCAAACTTGTGAGCATATCAGATCAACAAGAGTATAGTGTCTACGATCACAATGGCCTAGCGAAGGTTTGAATCCTAGTGGCCACAACAAAAACACCACCACTTTACCATCACACTATGGGATGAACCCCTATTATTATCTAATCTTACTTCATTACTTTTGTACAAAAATGATTAGAAAGAGGTCAAGTTGCATTCAACTAATGATACACAATTAATATAATAGTGTGTTGTACAATCCAATACCCTCTAACCTCTACTTCAGATACAATTTCAACTATCAAATCATTGTTGAAAATTAGACACAATGTGATCAAACACTCTACAAATCTAAAAACATGTTGAATAGACCTCACATAATTATAAATGAAAATTAAAAATATTAAAACTCTCAATTACAATAGCAAATAATTAATCTACAAAGATAATTTACTTAGTAATCATCACTAGATCATTAATAACTAATAGTGTAGACCTTATTGCACTTCTTATTTGTAATAATTATTATCACACTTCTTTATTTATAAGTATAAGTAGTAGTTGAGACATTAGTAAATACTAAATAAAAATGTTGAGAGGAGATCCTTGGAGTTGAGCATTTGTGTAATCTTTTAAAAGAAAAGGCTTATAACGGCGTGGATGGTGTTGATCTATGAGCTCCTCTGGTGCAGAGACCACCTTTTCCTGTGGAAAATTCCAAAAGAAACCGATAGAAAGTCGAGGCTTCTTCCCTCCATACGCTACACGATGCTCTACATTCCAACATCTATCATTGCTCCAAATCTGCAACCAAAATATTATCACCATTCATACTTGAAGTTTAGAAAAGTATATATGGAAAAATTCTACCTTGAGAGCGTCGGCTATGATGACAGTGAATGATGCAGGCACAGGTTTTACACTGAACCACTCGCCTTGCTTGGAGCGCATTTCAAGACCACCCACTTGGTCATTGTACAGGATTGTTATCACGCCCAAATCTGTGTGCTCCCTGAGAAGAATGTCACTTGCATCGCTTGCTTTTTCGCACCCTGATAAATAATTCAGACAAAGCAAACCCTCACATTCTGCAAAATCAATCTGGAAATGTTTGCTCACTCCCAGACCCTCAAGGATAAGTTTTATTAGGGAATTTGACAGATCGGCTAACTTGGAACTGTATCTTCTTACGCTGTCGCTGCACAGCATGTTTAAATGTTGTAAGGATTAATGGCGTTTACAAGCATCTGGAAGGAATGCATTGAATTGTGAGAATCATGTTCTCTTCAATTAAACTTCTAGTTGGATCAGTTTAATGACTCTAAGTGAAAGATTAAAGACAACAAGCAAGAGTGCAACATTTCAAAATGATTTCAAATGATTTCAAATGGGTGAATAAGTATCTTTAAATACAACAATCAAGTCTATAAATCAACAAACTGTGTGGTAGGTCAGTTCATAATGGCTAGTGAAATGGTTAACATGGTGGAAATTCTAATTATTAATTTTAAAAGTTTGGTGATCAAATATAAAATTATAAAATTGATCTAGGCATAGTCCACTCCTATGGATTTGATCCAAAGTGATGAAAATTTGTTTTAGGGATTATGGATGAAAATATAAATGAGATTGAGATGTGTGAAGTCATGAGCCAAATTTCTACACTAATATGTCACTTGTAAAGTAATTATCGCATTTAGTACACTCTAATCAATGTGCGCCCAAAATATAAGGTAAAAATGGGGAATCATTGTGTATTTTTCACTATTATATTTTGCACCCACTTTGATGTGAATGCATTAAGAAAATGCATGTCAAGTAAGACATGGAAATTAAATAGTTTTTAGACACTCAAAAGGATACCATTTCACATAAAGTAATAGATTATTCTTTTAAAAAAATTACAATTAGTGGTTCATTGAAACCTTCAAATTCAAGAGAAATATGCAACAAATAGCATGTCTCACAACTTTTGAGATAAGAATTAGTTTCAACTTGCTCAAAAAAGAATATCATAAAAAAAGGAAAAAAGTAGAGAAGAGAAGAGTAAGAGATTTTGCTTGGTGTGGAAAAGATTTAAAAGCTCTAGCTATGCCAAAATGTAAAATGACTCTATGTAGATGAGGTGCCAAAGGTCATCATCTAGACATAAAATAGAATCTAACTACAAATAGAATGATAAAATGCCTCCATCTAGATATGGTAATGAAGCTCTATTTTGTACCAAAAATTGATCATAATTGTCATAACTACATCATTACAATCAAACTTATGAAGAACATTAGTGCTAATATATACTCCCTCCAATTGGTTTCATTCATATGATGTAAGGAATTGGACAAGAGGAGAAAATATATAATTTTGCATGTTAAAGAATGCAATATAATAAAATATATTATCATGTGATGAGCATGTAAACACATAATCTAGAGATAATCATCAAGGCATGGGTAAATTGTTGCCCCTAATGTGGGAAATAACAAGATAAGGATAGTCATAGATGCTAGATAAAAATTATGCAACCACATCAAGCATATAGTAATTATTAATATATATAACATCATGTAAGATAAAAAAAAATAGGTATAAGATAAATACTGAAGCACATAAAGGATAAAAGTATTAGATGCCCCTAGGGTTGCCTCTCATGATAAGGTAATCACAAGCAATAAGTAATAATGATAAGTCATAATAAGCACAATGAAGTACGTCTCATAGGATATGAACAATGGGAGTATTACCACCTAGGATGATCAAGAATAAATATGATTTCCATCATGAAGATATAGATCATAAATGCTACCATAGAAAAACTAAAGGTTATAATGAATGCACCATCAAATAATAGATTTTATTAAAATCTATGTTGAAATAAGTCATACTATAATTAATCTAGTGTGAAACAATTATGATTATTGTAATCATGTATTAGGTGTAAATGAATGGGGAAAATAATATTGTATAGTGGTAAACACACACTAATTATAAATAGTAAGTTAAAAGAATGATAGTGACATTTCATTTTTATATTAACCCATAGAGATGTAGAACTCTCATTATTCATGATGGTGCAATGTAAAGACCACACTCTTATATGATTTGAAGAATTATGTAAATATATTAATGTTAATGATACTTTGGAGAAAGTATTATTTTTCTTTTTTTTTGTGCATTTTTTAGAATTTTCTAATTGATTAATATCATAAAAATAGTGTAGAATTTTTTATATAGCATAGTAAATCTGTAATGTCCCCTTTTGAAGGTAATTTGATTTAATTAATTTAATAAAATGACTTGAATTATAAAATATTTTATAAAGTCACTTAATAAATAAAATAAAATAATGTTCTAGAAGTTCTTGGAGAAATTGGGGAAAAAAGAATAAATAGGAATCTTGGGCTTCATTTCTCGGCAGGAGATTTGAATTTGTTGTTGTTGGCATTTCATCTTGTGGAGCCTAGGGTTTCTGCAGATTGCTTCTTATCATAGGAAACGAAAACTTCCTATTGATAGCAATTTTGAGGGTGTGAAATATCACCTGAATTATTGCAAGTTGTGGAGGTGATAAGTCAGTCATCTCAGCTGGGCTAAATTTTGTGGCCAAGGGCCAAATTTACTTGCAGATTTGGAGTCTTCACAGCAGCTGATGGTATTGTTGGGTTGATCATTTTATTGATCAAAATTTGCAAAGTTCGATTGGAGTAATTGTTGAAGACATTTAGCAATTGGAGAGTCTTCATTGTATTGGTTCGATTTGCATGTTTGTCATCTGATTTGAAATCAGAGTTTTGATTAGGCTGGAACTTTCTTGGTGCTTCGATTTTAGTCAATGAAGCTCATGTTTTGTTTAAGGGGGATGATGTTTCCATCGTTTTGATCATTGGAGGTTCGTTGTGCATATTCAGCTCCATAGATACATTATGATTTCTCAGTCATTAAAGACCAGCTTGTGAAGGCCACGAGTTGGCTCATAGTTATCTCCATTGGCAACGATTTTATCATGTGTGGGCAGCGATTGAACTAAAGGGAAGGTGGATGTCATGTCTGAAGCTGTTGGGCATTTTTGTGGCCCCACCAATTAAAACACGGAATGAAATCATAGTGACAGAGACAGCTAAGTAAGGGAGACTCGCAGCTGTTAGTGCCCATCGAATTGCTCATAGAGGCTCCTATATATGGTGAGTTCCTTCTCTAATTGGGGCGCTATATGTATTAAGGTTTTGTAATGATTTTTGGACTGAAGGTTAGATCAGAAAATAACAATAATTTATAGCATGTGATGGCCAGCTAGGAGATCCACAATTTTGTTTGCATCTCTTCCTTGGAGCAACAATCTTATCTTCCAGCTTGGGCGCACTTCCTTTGAGGACTTGGGAATGATTATTGATGAAGAATTGAAGACAATTGGCAGCCATAACAATTAATTATAATCTGTTATCATAAGAAACAGGGGTGGCTATGCTAAGGGTGATTTCTATAAAGAAGTCACCATAAAATCTGAATAATTTTGGGGAGTCATCATTGATGCTGATAACAGCTAGGCACATCAACATAGGAGGCATATCTATCGTATTTGTGGAGAATCGAACATCTACATTCCTCAGGTTCTTTAACAGCAATTGCATTATCATTGTAATATTTTGTAGCTGTAGCTATAGGTGTTTATTATAGTTAGATTTAGCATTGTAATTTATTGCATTCGTAATAAGTAAGCAGCTGTAGATGATTATTTTGCATATCAGATTTAGTATTGCAAAGGCCAACATTATATGAGTTGTAAGCCAAGAGTCTTGGCAGTTGCATTATTATCATTGTAGGAGAATTGCATTTTCAATGATAAATCAACTATTGGGAGTTATCTATTGTTGTATTGAGCATTTAAATGTTGATATAAGGATGTATGCATGAGCATTGTTAAAGATGAAATTGAGTCATTGATGCTTCTAGGTTAGAGTTTATGCATTGTAGTTTGATTTCTAAGCGTTTGGAGTACTTTGGTATCTTCTACAAGCATTTATATCAGTCTGATCACACAAACTAGCAAGCTGGGAGTTTGCATGAGAATTGTTTGACGAAATTCTTTGAGCCTTCAATCAACATTTTAAGGTTAGATGTGTGCAGGGTCAGTACAGTGGTATCAGAGCGGTCTCCTGCCATCCTTTGGGTCAGAAATTGTCTTCATTTATGCAACAAAGTGATAGGACCTAGAGATATACAGCTAGAGAAGAAAGAAAACAAACGCAAGACACTTTATCAGCAGTTGTTGGAGCAAGGTACCAAGAGATTGGTGACACCATGGAGGAAAGAAGAGAATATGATCCTCCTAGAAATGAAAGGAGGAATAGAGATAGAGGAGAAGAATTGTTGGAAAGAATGGCCCAAGCATTTGAAGGATTTTCAGCTTCCTTGCGGTAGCAAATTCAACAGAACAGAGTTATTTTGGAAAATAGAACAAGGAACAACAGGGTTCAAGATGATGACAGGAGTGTAGTAGGTTCAAGGAGAGTACAAAGAGCATCTTCTCGCACTGATGATAGGCCATCACGACCTACCTTCTTAAGGGAAGAGCGGGCTACAGAATTTAATGTGGAAGATGTTGAGGAGCCTACCTTTGCTGATGCATATATGGCTGCTCATGATGAATGGAAACTATTAACACCAGAAGCCCGAGAGCTCATGCATTTTGATCATTTTGTGCAAACAAGGATGGACTACTACAGGTCTCAACAAGAGAGGAGACCTAGGAATCAAAATAAGGATCTCAAGCAAGCTACTAATAAGCTTACATTACCTTTGTTCGATGGAAGCGACAAATCTACAACACAGTCATGGATTCATAAGTTGGATACTTTTTTGGCTCTTCGACCCATGACAGAAGAGGAAGCCATCAAGTATGCCACTTTGCATTTGGAGGGGGCAGCACATGAATGGTGGTATCATGGATTAGTAACATTGCAGCATAATCAAATTGCATCATATCAAGAGTTTGTGGACAGACTTGTGGGACGTTTTGATAAGAATGACCCAGAATCATACTTCAGGGATTTGGCCCAACTCAAGCAAGTTGGAAGTTTGGAAAGTTACATTGGTGAATTCTAGAGATTGTCAGTAATGGTTCCCAACATCTCAGAGAGATGACTGGTAGTGTTATTCATGGAGGGCTTATTGGAGCCTATGAGAGGATGGTTAAAAGCCTTTGATCCTCCTACTCTTCAGGAGGCAATGAAGAAGGCTAGGAGTATGGAGTTCGTAGCACCAAAAGGAAAGAGCTCACATAAGGATGTCCCTTCAACAAGCAATGAGACTCCTCAACAATTAGACAAGAAAAAGAAATCGGCACCTATGATGGATGAGGAGACACGAGAAGAGTTGAGGAAGAGGAAATTATGCTATTGGTGCAAGGAGCCTTACAACAAGGATCATGATTGCCCTTTGAGGCCTAAGGGCAAGGAAAACCATTTCATGTGGGCATACTTTGAGGACTCCGATTCTGATGATGTGGATCAGCAAGTTGCTTCAGAACTTGATCAGGATGAGAAGACTTCTGCTCCCATGGTGTTTCTTGCCAATGTTCAGGATGAGACTACATTCAGGTTCAGAGGGACAGTTGATGGACAATGTTGCATCGCTATGCTTGATACTGGTGTGACACATAACTTTATTAATGGAGATTTTGTAGCTCGATGTAGACTCCAGGTTGAGGATTTTGATGGATTCAGAGTTTGAGTAGCAGATGGATATACTCTTGCATGCACTAGGAAGGTTGCTAATCTCACCTTGAAATTGAACAGCTATGAGTTACATTCAGATTTTTATGTGGTCAACATGGGAGAGATGGACATAGTTTTGGGAATGAAGTGGCTCCAAGACTTGGGAGTATTTACCCTTGATGTACCTAAGATGGAGATGTCTTTTGAGGTTGATGGAGGCATGTATTGAGGGGTATTACGGATGGAGGCTTGCATTCTATCAGAGGGCTGGACAGTGAGAGAAAGGGGAAGGTGATTCAGGAGAAACATGAGATGATTCTCAATCCATTGTTCGAGGTGGAAGCCGCTTGGTCATATGACAATCCACTCTATGGCTTGGATGATGATAACTCTCTTGATTCCAATCTTGAGATGAGCATGGTTAATAGTATTTGTGATCCTACTAGTGCATCAGGATTGCAAAAGAGACTCACAGAGGAAATTTCAGATGTGTACATGGTGAGGAATGTTTACAGCTTCATTTTTTATTCTCATGTACATGACGTATTCAGGATGCACAATTCGGGTGTGCATGTGATGGATAGTTTGGATGATAGTTTATCTTGTGCAAAGTTTGGAGGCAAGGATGACTAGTCTCTTGGCTTGCTTCCACTTGAGGCCTATACTTCTGTGGCACTTGGTGATGGTATTGAGTTGGTACGACATATTCAGTTTGAGCAAATGATGCAGGAGTTGTTTGGTGATGACAGGGACATTATGCAGTTCTTCTTGTGGGATCCAGGTGGTGAATTGCTTGAGGACAAGCAATTTCAGGAGGGGCCTGTAATGTCTTTTTGGAATGTAATTTGATTTAATTAATTTAATAAAGTGACTTGAATTATAAAATATTTTATAAAGTCACTTAATAAATAAAATAAAAGAATATTCTAGAAGCTTCTGGAGAAATTGGGGAAAAAAGAATAAATAGACATCTTGGGCTTCTTTCTCGGCAGGCAGATTTGATGTTGTTGTTGTTGGCATTTCATCTTGTGGAGCCTAGGGTTTCTGCAGATTGCTTCTTATCATAGGAAACGAAAACTTCCTATTGATAGCAATTTTGAGGGTGTGAAATATCACCTGAATTATTGCAAGTTGTGGAGGTGATAAGTCAGTCATCTCAGCTGGGCTAAATTTTGTGGCCAAGGGCCAAATTTACTTGCAGATTTGGAGTCTTCACAGCAGCTGATGGTATTGTTGGGTTGATCATTTTATTGATCAAAATTTGCAAGATTCAATTAGATGGTATTTGAAGACATTTAGCAATTGGAGGAGTCTTCATTGTATTGGATTCGATTTGCATATTTGTCATCGATTTGAAATGAGAGTTTTGATCGAGTACGGAGCTTTTCTTGGTGCTCGAGAAGACAAAGGTGCGCCATCATCATCAACCATCGGCCAAAACAGGCAATGATGATTATGCTGCTTTCTTATGTGATTTCTTTTCAGCACCTTCAGTAGTATAGTGTGCTATTAGTGATTCATTGTGTGATCACATTCATGGCTTGTAGATGTTGATTTCCAATTCTTGCTTTCATTTTGAAAAGAAAATGCATTCATCTTTGTTTTGTAATATCGATTCTTGAAATCAAAAGAAGCCTTGTAAAATATGAGTCTTTTATGAAATAAAAGAAAGCATCTAAAATGCTATTTTGTTCATTTACTCAGTTCTGTATTTCTTTTAATTCTGCAACATATGAATGGCACTCTGAAAACTCTATTTCTTCTTTAAAATGCATAACTGTCACTCAATGCATAATGATAAGTATGCCCACAACACTTAAATTCAATCTGCAAATTTCACCTCATAGATGTAACCGCGTTCATGACTCACCAATCGAGCTGAAATGTAAAAGAATTTGAATAATGTTGTTTCATTTTCATATGATACAAATAGATACTAATAATATTCATATGATAGTGGAGCATGGTATTGTTGTAGCAATAGCAAGTTCAATGCCTTTGACATACGTATGAGGTACATTAGTAAATTTTACATTATATTTGTTGTTTTATCTGTCTATTATTGAAAAATCAAATGATATTTGTTTTTATTTTAATTGCTATCTAAATGGTTGCTACAAGTCTTCGTAACTCTAGACCATGAGCATGCCCCAGTTGTGGATAAACACAGTGATTATTTGTATGCGGTAAGTGATTATTTTTTTATATTTCATTCTATAATTTAATTTCTATATGTTAATGTCTACACTTTTTATTGTATTAGGTGAAGGTCCAAGAAATTTTAAATAGGAGGTCGAGTGAACGAGTTTGAAGGAGACCACTCTCATATGCATCTCCATCCTCCTGACAATCAAAGGTAGCTCGTGATCTCTTTCCTTTGCCTAAAGGGAAGTGACTACATTATAATCCTTTGTCGTATGCCTATATGACATTTTAAAACATATATTTTATATTACATATATATGACATTGTATATATCCATATGGCTTTGTTGTAAGCCTATATAGCTTTCTTGTATATATGTTATACTTTTATCGACAAATAATGATATATACCTAAATGAATTTTTGGTTAATACAATTTTTTTTGTACCAATGATGTCCATATTTGCATTATAAATGATAAAATTGAATAAATGAACAATGAACTGATGTAACTATAAATGATTAATTTATCCATATTTGCATTATAATTGATTAAATGAATAGTTGAATGAAGCTCACTTTTACCATTTGGACAATAGTATGGTTGCATACTTGTTAGGACTAAATAATGAAAAATTAATGTTTCCAAAATAGCTTGTTATTACCCACTTGTTGGTTAGTCTCTACCTTTAATATTGTCTACTTGACTTTCCCCTACACCTTGAAGAGTAGATAGCCATGCAACTACAAAACTTAGGGATCATAAGAACATTCAAGAAACCATCCATCCTTGCATATTTGATCCTCTATCAATGTTATCATCTGACCAACATAGCATTTCCTATTTCATTAAATGGTGTGATCTATTTATAGTATGGACCCCTATCCTCTAGTTGAACAATCACTATTTCACATTTATAGAGTTATTCCTCATGCTCGCACTTTCCTTCCACTCAAATAAATATATTCCTATATTGAACAATCCATGGAGGAGACTAGTTCTTTCGTATAGATCATATAGTCATAAGAGTATATGGGTTCACTAGGTTATTATACAAGCTTCTAAGAATGGTA